>JAJONR010001233.1:0-131146 GCA_029582245.1 Solanum etuberosum | reverse complement strand
ATTATTATTCAGTGTTTAGTCTTATAGTATGTTAGATCAAGGGTTTCTTGGATCAGAGGTGATTTTAATTGTCGGCCACACCTATGGTGTAGACGAAAGGCACGACACTTGAAATATATTAAGACTTGCAACACGAATTTAGAGGCGAACCTAGAATTTTAAAGTTTATGATTCCCATTGATATGCTAATATAATTCTTCGTGATAATAACTGTATTCACAGTCAAATAAAATATCCACAAATAATTAGTGGATTTCTTAAATTCACATGTGGTCATAACTATCACAATCGATTTATCCTTGTATGAATTGAATGAAGGAAGTGAAAATATCAAATTGGCATACTATGCTTTAATTAAAATAAGACAAAATATTCTCTAAGTTTTCAACATAATAAGATAGGTATTCTCTTAACCTCAAACATGTCTTAATTTTTCCTTTCAACAACAAGGACATGTGCAAAGTCCTAGGATGCAATGTGGTTTACATCCACAAGAATATCTACCCATATAAATATTTTCTTTCTTGAAAGAAATATTCCTCCTTCTTCCCATAGTACATCTACAAATTTCCTCAGAACAAATCGAAAATTCACGTCGACAAGATGCAGGGTCACAATCTTTTGTTGTTTTACACGTTTGATGTTTTCCCAATGCCATACATGATTGTGAACCTATATAAAAAATAAAAATAAATGTTAATGTTATTAGTTCAAGTAAATTCATTAAAAATACATCGATATCAAACATATATAGTTTCTTCAAGTTACTACCACTAATTTTATAATTAAGGTCAATCAATCAATATCGATATGATCTCTTGATCATAGTTGATTTTGTAAACTTCAAATGATTAGAAAATGAAGAAATACATTTTTCTTATATTGCACTTTGTACGTCAGAATTTAGTAAGGAACTAAGTTTAACAAAAAAAGAAGTTTTAAAACATTTCATAATATTTGTATGGCCATACTAAGTTTGGCTATGACAATTGCCTCAGTGGAGCCATATATTCAATCAAAATATCTAAATTTACTCTAAACTACCAAATAAATATTTATGTATTCTGTGTAATAGTTTGATGCATACACTGGTGAGAAATTAAATAGATCTAAATATATTCTAAAATATTTATAAGACATCCAAAAATACTCTTACTTAGGTTCCACTAAATCAATCAAATCAGATTCATTCTTCTATAATGAAAAAAATGTTAGTGAAAGAAAATATATTTGAGACAAAAATAATAATATGGATCAATAGGTAAACATAAAACAAATGTAATACAAATCACAAATGTTAAACTTTTTCATATACATATGTGTATGTATGTGGTATATGGCAGGATGTATATGTGTATAAAGAAGAAAAAATATTTACATATCATTTAAGAAAGATAAATGAGAGGGATAGAGGAAAAGGGAGAGAAAAGAGATGGGGAAAAGGAAAAGAAACTTAACGGAGCAAAATAAACACCCAAAGAAGAGTGAATACAATGGTTGATTCCTTCTTTATCTTCTACACAACTTCACTATATCTCAAATCTCAATGATAATTTTTTTATTTTGTATATTGATCAAAATACAAGTCTTAATATTTATAAGACATAGGTGGTATACCAACTTGCCAAGTGAATTCAATCATTAAATTTTAAATCTAAATGAAGTGGGTAAATTAAAAATTAAATGCAACTAGTCAACTATTCTTTGGAAGTTGGAAAAGAATAATAATTAGCTTTTGCACTTATATTTAGAGTTTAACTATGAATTAGATTTATGCAATCCATATTGTTGACACTGAATATTGACTAACTTATATCTCATTTTGATAACTATTTGGTTAAATAAATATTTTTAAAATTAGTTTCTTTTCCTTATATATACAAACTAGTATATAATTTTTGTCTAAATTATTTGTACTTGTCACGATCACGACTGTCGTGAGTGACACCAACACTAAACAAATTGATGGGAGAACCAACTAAACCCGAAACCAATCTGACACTAGTTAAGCAAAACCAAGCCTATTATATAAAATAAGGAGCAGTTTAGACATAAAAGAATTGAGTCCCCATAAACTCAACTCAATCGTCTAAAAATAACAAATACGAAAATTGTCACGTCTCGAGCTTACACCTGGATGTGGCCGGCACTCGAGAACCATTGTTGGTCCCTAAGAAATCCTTATCTTGCCTGACTATTTAGTGGAAGTGTAACACAAACATAGACTAGCATCAAAACTGAAGAATTGATTAAAAAAGTTATTGAATTTCAAAACTATCTAAAAATACTGAATATGAAACATAAAGTTTTTAAATAAAACATCTGTAACCGAATACTGAAAGACTCTTCAACACTATCTATTTATGAATTCTGTACTGTCTAAAGATAGGTGTCACAAAAAGACCCAAAACACCTCAAAGTTCTACTACTAACAATATTATAAGACTGGAGTCCTCCGAAATCAATGAGACCTCACCCAAAATCTGACGAGCGGATAATGTGATCTCAACAGAATACCTATTGATGATCTTAAATACCTGAATCTGCATCATTGCATCATGAAATGATGCAAATCAAATAATATCAGTATATTGAATGTACGAGCATGTAATATGGCTGAATAAAACAAACAACTGAACTAAAATACTGAAGGTAACTCAAATGAAGAATACTATAAATCATGATGAAAATCATTTAATCCTCTGACGGTAAGGATGCAATAATAGTAGATACTGAACTGATATATATATATATATATATATATATATATATATATATATATACTTTACTTTACTTTACTTTACTTACTGGGTAGTTTCTCTAGCCGAGAACCATCACTATGAACCTCGTGATAATACAACATCTTACCCACGTTGACAGAGCCACCCTATACCATGGCGGAGTATAGAACACAACTGAACTGATGGATCCACTACAAATCCTTCTTGCGGCTGGTAAGGTATCCTCATCTTGTGGAACAACCCTATCTATGCAAGCGGTGTAGATTATGGAGTTTGAGTTATCTTAACTTATATCCCAAATCGGTGCTCAATACTACTCCTAAAATATAACTCTATGCTCATGTAAAAGTACTCTCTAGGTTGAGATAGTTTCTTAAAAGGTCTCTTTAAGAAGTAACTGAAGTTGTACTAAATCTTTCTGAAATACTCTGAAAACTCTTTATAATTTTCTGAAAATAGTACTCTCTTTATCAATGTAAAAATGATACACTCGAAATCATTTATGTTCCTTGAAACTCTTTTTAAAAATAATGCTTTAAATTTTTCTCTTAAACTCGCTTTATTTTCCAAAATCAATGTAAGAAAAATTACTGGCTCAAAATACTTTTAGTAAAACTCAATACATAGGGTTCATGTAGAACTACAAGCATGGACAATAATTTGAGAATTTCAATGCATAAAGTATCGCAATCTCAAAATATAAGAATTTTATAAAACTGAGGGCAGAACCCTAGATTCAACTTGCTACTAACTAAATTGAGATGTATGGCGTGAGGAAAAACTAGTCCAACATTATTAATAGCGTTACATACCTGAAAGAACAAAGTTCTTGAAGAAGTTTGAAGAAGAACTTGATTAGAAGACTTGAAACCCTAGCTTGAAGGAGAACCATCAACAAAATCTTTCTTGAGATTCTTGAAAACCCTATGACCAAGAATTAAGATATCTATTAATGATTCATAACCATATGCAGGAATTTGAGTTGGAAAGAATAAAATACTCAGAGAAGGACTTATCTTGAAGAAGAATCTTGAAAAAGATTTGAAAGAATATTGCATGGAAGTCTTATCCGTCTCGACCATAAGGCCACTAAAGTAATTGCTTGGGGCCCCAAATTCTCCTAAAGGATATATATATTTATAATAGTGTAACTGTTTACTTTATTTAATGTTGAGGTCGTTGTAATAATTGAGAAATAGAATAACGTTTTGTTAATTGTAGCATACTTTCGTACGTGACTACCTATTTTAATTACTTATTTATATCTTAGCAATTATCATGAACTCACATTACTATTTTTACATTTAACTTTTTTATTCTCCTTTATATTTTTATTCTCAAGTCCACCGAACGGTCAAACACTCAAACCTTTTACATTATACAAAATCTATTATTGTGTATTTATAAAAAGATCAAATTTACTTTTTGGTGTATTCTTTAAATTTCAAGCACTGGAACAAATCTATACTATTTTAATATTATTATATCAACTTATCAAATTCAATGCACACAAGTATTTCAATATCATTATATAATTATTATTTTCTTTAAATTTTTAGCCCGATTGTATTATTCTAACTTTATATTATATTTTTCATTCAAATCTTTTAATTGTTTACATTCTTAATTCATAAGGTCTGCTTACATCCTACCTTCTCGAGACTTCACTCGTAGGATTACATTGAGTATTTTATAGTTATTCAATTTACATATGACAACTAAGAAATAAGGCCTCTCTATGAAGTTTGGCTTTAGTCCCTCAAACTTGTTGAGACGGTCCTGAGTCTTATGAATTGATTTTTCTTAGGGTTTTGCCTTGGGGTTTGAGAGAGAAGAGAATGGGGAATTCAGAGATGAAAATCTGATTGTTTAGGGACTTTTAGAAGTTAATAAATTTGTTTAGGGTTTACCTAGGGGTAAAAAGATAAAAATGACCCTTTTAAGTATTTTCCCATCAGGTAAATCATCACTGTAGTAAATCAGGTTAATAAAATAATAATAACTATTTACTCTCAAATCGGATTGACGCAAAATTGGTGGCGTTGAAAAGAAAAGTTACAACCTTTAATGGGATAAGTAATGGGACACCTAACTCTTTATATTGTAAGCGATATGGTCATTTGAAGTTGACCTAAGTAGAATCTTATATCAAAACTTAATCGATAAGGAAGCTTTTAACTCAAATTTGTGCTAGAGGATTCTTGTGCAATTAATTAGGACTAAAAATGATGGGGTTTAGATTTAGGAAGTGTGGGAAAAGTCTAAAATAATCCCACTTAAAAACCGACAGAATCCGTCTACGGAAGGCCATCTATGGTCCGTACAAAAGTCTACGGGTCGTAGACCCTCTCGTAGGAACATGTTGAGTTTTCTAGATTTCTGAAGTAAGGGGTTGCAGACCTTTTCTATGGCTTGTAGAAACTTTGACTGGCCATCCTGCCTGCTCATATGGAGCTTTCTTAAAGTGTGCTTCAGGATTTTGTTTCCATGAGGCCTTTCTACAGATCGTAGAAATTTTTACGACCTGTAGTTCAGTCCATGAAATTTAAACCTGAGATCAAACTTTCAAGGACCTTGTTCCACAAACATGTCTATGGTCCATAAATACTTCTATGAGCTATAGAAAGCTTTTGTGGTTCCAGACTGTAGAAATTTTCAAGGTCGGATTTTGGGTTAGAATGTTTGAGGTTTTACAATGTTTCTCCCTTGCGGTCATTTTTGCCCGGATGATGGTTAAACTGAATTGGAAAGGAAAGGAGTTACTTTTTCTATCTTTTGGACTTCTAAACTTGCCTACTAACATAGGCGGAACTGATTCATAATGAGTTTTGAAACTAGACTAGAACACATAAGTCACGACGATATGAGTTTGAACATAGTTACGCTCTATCTGAAACTATATGACATGAAACACGGATATCTGGGCATGAAGTCATAATAGGACTACTATTCCTTAAGCGACAACCCATAGAAACTTCTACAAACTGTAGACTAGTCTCATAGGACTCAGCCAGTAGCAAAAATGAGAATTTCCCTTTCAAAATTTGGCTTTTCAATATCCGAGGTGTTACAATATCTCCCCCTTTTGGACTAAAGCTAGCATGAATAGAGTTGGAGAGAAACTAATTAACCCACAATGAATAAAAATCTCAACATAATGCACATAAACATGGAGAATCACTCCAAGCTACATCATAACATCAAAATCAAGTTTTTTTTTTTCATGAACATATATGTATATGGAAACATGAGAATGACTAAAATGAATGAATACGAAAGAACGAACCATGAGGAACTAATACCTCAAGATAGAATATGAGCGGAGGGAAATAGATGAGGATACAGGGATATCCTATCTCCTTCGGCCTCCCAAGTAGCACCCTCAACTAATTGATTCCTCCAAAGGACATTCACGAAAGCAACTTCTCTTAAATCTCAACCGTAACCTCTTTATAAGAAAGAGTTTCCTTAACTCCCAAACCTTCCAAAGCTAGAATGGATGTCGGATCTCCAACACACTTCTTCAAAAAAGAGACATGGAATACAGGATGTATCGATGGTAAATCATTAGGCAACTCAACTTCATAAGAAATTTTGCCTATACGCCTCAAGATCTGATATGGGCCCACATAACAGGGACTAAGCTTCCCTTTCTTTCCAAACCTCATCACATCTTTCATGGGTGAATTTTTTTTAGATAGACCCAATCATTAACTTTAAACTCAAGATATCTTCTTCTAACATCAGTATAATACTTTTGTCGACGTTGAGCCGTTTTCAATCTTTCGTGAATAAGTCAAACATTTTCCATAGCCTCATGCACTAACTCGGGCCCTATCAAATCAACCTCACCAACTTCAAAATAACCTATAAGAGATCTACACCTCCTATCATAAAGAGTCTCAAACGGTGTCATCTTAATGCTAGAATGATAGCTATTATTATATGCAAATCAATCAAAGGCAAATGATCATCCCAATTACCCTCGAAATCAATCATACAAGCCTTAACATATCTTCCAATGTCTGAATGGTACGCTTTGCTTGTCCATTGGTCTGAGAATGAAAAGTCGTCCTAAGTTTCACTTGAGTACCAAGATCCTTTTGGAATGATTTCTAAAACTGAGATGTAAACGATCAGAGATAATGGACAAGGGCACTCCATGCAACTTTACCATTTCTCAAATGTAAATCTTGGCATACTCCTCACATGAAAATGAAGTCATTATAGAGTAAGCCGACTTCATCATTTGGTCTAGAATAACCCGAATCAAATCAAACTGATGACGAGTACGAGGTAAACCCAGAATGAAGTCCATATTCAAATCTTCCAACTTCCATGTAGGGATACCAATGTTTTGAGCCAAACCACCCGATTTCTGATACTCAACTTTCACTTGTTGACAATTCAGACATTTAGCCATAATTTCTACAATGTCTTTATTCATCCCATTCCACCAATAGACTTCCCATAAATCATGGTACATCTTGGTGGCTCTTGGGTGAATAGATTATCG
Source organism: Solanum etuberosum (assembly GCA_029582245.1). Classification (NCBI taxonomy): domain Eukaryota; kingdom Viridiplantae; phylum Streptophyta; class Magnoliopsida; order Solanales; family Solanaceae; genus Solanum; species Solanum etuberosum. The sequence continues at coordinate 123,889 of JAJONR010001233.1, read as the reverse complement.
AAACTTATAAACACTCGAAACATATAACCGATCTTGATATCAAAGGATGCCATCTCTGCCTTGGAAGAAAGCCTCAAGGGTTTTTTCAGAAATCGACTTCTTTAAGTTAACCAATATATTTTCAAGATCTTTCTTAGGCTTCACATTTGATAAAACAACAATTATGATCCACTATGAACAATAAAACCACCTTTATTTGAATCAATTAAGCGAACACCCAATAGGGCATATCAATTAATATCACAAACTAACTCCTTCTTATCATCCTCAAAATGAGAAATACTCTTCATCGATTGTTGACTATGATCATCCTCGATGACATTCGCTTTACCGGGATGATAGAGGACACTCAAGTTATAATCTTTCAATAACTCAAGTCTCCTTCTTTGGTGAAGATTCAAATCCTTTTAGGCTTGGATAGGAGAGAGATGACGTAGAAGGGGTGAGCATGGTGATTCCTTTGACGGAGATGGTGGCCGAGTAGAGGAAAGAGAGACGAGGGTGGTGGTTCATTTGGAATCTTCGCCGCTCAAAAAAAATGGAAGAGAGGAGATGAAATAATGATTATTTAGGTCATTTATGTGTTATTGCCTTTGTTGATAGTTTAGAGCGTTGTTATTGTGATCCCAAGTAACTTATAACTTTTGGAGACTGACAGTTTGGTCACCTGGTTGTCCTTATGGATTTTGTGTAAGTTTCCATATTTTGGAACTTTTGAAACTTGAACGGTTGACTTTAGTCAATAGTTCAGGAAGATGGCCTCAAATGCAATTTTGAGGGTTTCATTAGCTTTGGAACATCAAGTTTGGTTCAGAAGAACCTTTTGTGCAGATCTCAAGTTCTTTAGGCTAATCTTGAGCCTTCTTGTAGAATTTGACATAAATGAAGCTTGGGAATGGGACCTACTTTTGAATTTACAGAGGGTTACCGCACTTGGTCATGTCATTTGTGTGGACCTCTCCGTGATCGTAAAAAATAGTTGACATGTGTTGACCGTGTTTGGTCATCGCGGACGCGGGAGTAGACCTTTGTGATCACGTAGGTAATTTTACCATTTCTCTATGATCAAGGCCTTGGACTTTGCATTCGCAAAGAAGAAACATGTATGACCTTTTAGTAAAAGACCACACGACGATAAACTCCCTCTTCAAAGTTCAGAATTTCATATCTTGAGCTACAAATCTTCATATTGGGTGATTTCAAGTCGTGGGTGCCCAAAAAGCTCACGGGTATGCATTGGGGTGATCGTGTATTGTCGCGGGACCTCTCATTTGAGGTAAATTATCTCCCAAAGGGGCATCCAAACATTTTCTTTGGAGCTTAATTTGCAATTTAATTGCATGTGGTTGATTTACAACTTTATAATCCCCAAATTGTGTTCCATTTTGGGACACAAGTTCAAGGAGCTTAAATGGACCATTTGAAAGATTCAATTATGAGAATTTCAATAAGGATCCAACATTCCCATTTTGACTTGAATTTTGGTTCATCTCAAATAAATGTGTTTTGGTGTCTAAATGATCGTATTGATGTTGTGATCCTATTGTTAATAGCGTGGTAGCTTTCAGAGGTCGTATAGAAGGGATAAACTCTGAAGTTGTGAATTAGAAGTGTGCATAGTCTACTTTGAGAAAGGCTATGGCTTCCTGATTTTTAGATTGAGCTTGAGAATTTAAATACATGTTGATTTGTGTTAATTGGGTTGGGTACATAGTGGATCATTTACTTAGAAATCATGTTTCAGGTTTATTTCAGGACTTTTTGGCATGTTGTTTTCCTTTATTTCAATCATCCCTACCTTGTGGTATGGGTTGAACTTGTTTTGGATATTGTTGGAAACATGTTTGTCCATAGTCTAGGTGTTGACTAGTGCTTGCCTTTGCTGATTTTTGAGTTGATAGGCCTTAGTTTTACTCCGGAGTCATTTCGGATGACTTATCTCCTTTTAGATTGATGTAGCACACTTGGGTCTGGTAGAATAAACCTTAGATTAGGTGATAACACACCTCCAATGTCCGTTGATCCATAACTCCCTTTTTACGGCCCTAGTGATACACGATTGAGATATCAGGCTTTGTTCAACAGTTTGGGATTCGATTCAGTTTGAGCTTGGAGTATGGTATTGGTTACCTTGGTATGGACGTCTTTCCACCGTGGTACCATGATGATTATTTGGCATGGTATTTTTCAACACCCTATTATAGTCACAGATTCAAGGTCTAGTCATTGATTTACTTCTACAGTCTACGATTCAAGCTCTGTCACCTCTACACAGTTGATACCTATCGTCTTTATAATATTGGTTACTTTTGGAGGCCTATCCACGAGTTGAGGGGTGGGCTACCCACTCTTTGATTCTTTGGAGTCTTATCTTTGGTTCGAGGTCTAAGCTACATACTATTTGGATTTTAATGATCTTTTTGGTTACTTTCAGAGGCAATCCGTAGTTCAAGGTCTGGGCTATGCACTCTTCGGGTCTTGACTCACCGGGTTCAGTTCGTAGTAATTATAGTGTAACACCTCAGATTCGATAAAATAGAAAAATGTAGTTTTCCGGGACCTGGTGCCAGAACCACGGAAGCCACCGACGGTCCGTGGTCTGACACATGGTCCATAGGTGGGGTCCGTCGTTGGGGTCCAAGATTTAGGGATCTTTGATCCCACCCACGGCCGACCAGTACGGTCCGTGGTTGGACCTACGGACTGTAGGTCTGGCCGTAGGTGAGGATCAGTAGCTATTTAGAGGAAAATGGCTTTTGGGTCCACTTCAAACAGTCATATCTTTTAGCACAAAATGAATTAGGTGGCCCATGACCTATCAAATTAAAGATAATTGAATCCTTTTTCTAACGCCACCAAGTTTGCTAAAATCCAAGCTCGGAGTAAAGCGTTATGCTCGTTTTAGTGAAGCCTTGTCGGGCAAAGCATAAACCATGACCCAGTCGACGGTTGGTAGTGCAAACGATGGCCCGTCAATCCTGTAGTAGATGGCACCCGTCAGTTTTAAGTCAGGGTTGTTTTGGTCTTTTTTCCTATGCATTAGGCACTTAAGCTACGTCGCTTCATGCCTAAACTACGTCTTTTTACTCAATCTAAGCCTAATAACCTAGTTAGACATACCCAGAACTCTCATTCTCCAAAAATCATCCAAATTAGAACGAAAATAAGAGAAAGAGGCACCAGTTTCTTTCAAGAACAAGCAACAATATTCTTTAAGTTTCAGCCCCGAAATTCAAAGGATTTATCCATAGATTTTGTCACCAGGTATGTGGGATTTCACTAGTGGTTTCCTTTCATCCACTAGGTCCCCAGAATTTAGTCAATTCCTTGATTCTACATAGCTTGTTTTGACCTAGGGTTTGTAAAATCTTTGAGAATTGTTATGATTTCAGTTGCTATAGTATCCATAGTCTAAATAACATGTTTTCTTGGAAACGTTACTTAATTCCTTGTATAAAACTCAGAACCCTAGTTTGTGTAAATTCTATTAGTTCATGAATTATACTTGATAGGTCAGTTAAACAAAAAATAATGCTCCAGATTTCGAATGTCACATTCTCAGTATATAAATGTTGCATTCTCAGTTAGCATGTTAGTATTTTGAGTTATTCAGTACTTAGTGCATTTTAGCTTCATTTGTCTTCAGTCGGGAGTAGACTTAGCACCGAGTTGGACTAGGGTTCACCATACCCTCATAGTCCCAGAACTACGTGCCAACGTAGATTCAGAAGTCCCCTCCGTTGGGAATCAGCTTCACTGATCACGCCACATGCATGCCTTTATATCCTTGGCAAGGTGTATTGGGTCCTTTCGATGGGGCGTATACATCGAACAATCATGCCTTTATACCCCTAGCAAGGTATATTGGGTCCTCTTGATGGGGCATATACATCGGACTCCATGTTTAGCTCACATGGTTTATTTCGGTTAATAGTATCTCCCTCAGTTAGACTCTTAGTGCATTGACTAGGTTTTTGAACATTTATATCAATATACAGTTCAACATGTTATCTTCATGATTAGTACTTGGTCATTGCATTCAGCTAAACTTTTAAGTATTTATATTCTTGTTCAGATTATGTCATTGCTCAGTTATGCTTTGTTCAGCTCATATATATTTTTTCATCTTAGTATATCAATATCCTGCATGCTCAGTACATTTCAAGTACTGACGCATACTCTGCTCTACATCCTTTCATGATGTATGTTCAGGCAATCACGCTTAGATCGATTCTCTGTCCGCATTCAGCAGCTTCAGTAATGAGTCCTCATATTCCAAGGACAATAGACATGCTTTCATTTTAGTCTTTATTTACAGTTTTCAGTTTTTCTAGAGTTAGCTGGGGCATGTCCCAGCAACTCAACTCAGTTAGAGGCCTTTCAGACATAGTAGTAGATTCAACTTGAGTTATTAAGTGGTTATTTCAGTTATCAGTAAACTCTCTTTTTGTATATTATTCTTTAGACTAGTTGGGCTTGTTTCACTTCAGATATCTATTGATTTAGTTTCCTGTTAGTTCATGTTTACTTAGTTATATTCTGTATGTTCATGATATGCCAGACTCAGAGTTTGCTTGGGGTCACTCGTGATCCTAGGTCCCATGTTACGTCAAGAGGGTAGACTCGGGGCGTGAAAAACTTTGTATTAGAGCATTAGGTTCAAGAGTCCTAGGATGTCTGAAAGCTGCACTAAGTAGAGTCTCTTTCATGAGTGTGAAGCGCGCCACACCTATGAGAGAGAGGCTACGAAGTGTTCTAAGAAAAACTTCCCTTCTTTATTTTCTAACTCGTGCTATAAAGTATGAACTCTATTTAACCTCCTTCTAACTCGTACTCTTTGCGTTTCGGAAAATGCCTCCCAGAAGAGTTAACACAAGGAATCAGCCAGCAGCTCAAGCAGACCCATTGAATGAGCAAGTCACGCATGTCGAGTTCAGGGCTACTTTTCAAGTACTTGCTCAGTCCAGGATCACCGTGGTCAATTAGCAGGCTGTGGCCCCAACTCCGCCGCACACTAACACTGCTACAAAAATAATCTAGGACTTTAATCGGATGAACCCTCCGGAGTTTCATGGGTCTAAGTAAGAATAAGATCTACAAGAGTTTTTTGACGACATCCAGAAGGTAACGGACATTATGAGTGTCACTAAAGTCGAGCGTGCAGATTTGGCCGTCTATCAGTTGAAGGGAGTATCCTACACTTAGTACCACCAGTAGAAGGAATCTCATGATACTAATGTAGGTCCGGTGAGTTGGAAACTTTTCAATACTACTTTTCTGGATAGGTTCTTCTTAAGAGCGTTAAGGGAGGCTAGGGCTCATGAATTTATGAACTTGAGGTAGGGGTCGATATCAGTCTAGAAACTCTCTCAGAACCCTTGTCAGTCTCTACTCTAGTTGGTGACCCAGTTATAGCTAGACAGGTATACATAAATTGCCCTGTCATAGTCTCCTAGAAAGTCACCTCTGTAGACCTTGTAGAGCTGTAAATGGTAGATTTTGATATCATTGTAGGCACGGATTGGTTACATTCCTGTAATGCCTCAGTCGATTTTAGAACTAGGATCGTTTGGTTTCAGTTTCCAAACGAGCGAGTCTTAGAATGGAAGGTTAGTAGCTCAGTGCCTATATGTCGATTAATCTCTTACCTTAAGGCCAGAAAAATGATTTCCAAAGGGTATATCTATCATATTGTTTGGGTTAAGGATTCAAACTTCGAAACCCCAACTGTTGAGTCAGTCCCAGTAGTAAATGAGTTTCCAGAAGTGTTCCCAGAATATCTTCCTAGAGTTCCTCCCGAAAGACAAATCAACTTCGGAATAGATCTCCTTCCAAATACCCAGCCTATTTCGATTCCTCCTTAGAGAATGGCTCCGTATGAGCTTAAGGAATTGAAAGATCAGTTGAAAGACCTTCTAGATAAGGGCTTCATTAGACCTAGTATCTATCCATGGGGTGCTCTAGTGTTGTTCGTGAAAAATAAAGATTGTTTCAAGAATAAGTATACCATCCCAAGATTGATGATTTGTTCGACCAACTTCAGGGTGCTAGTTGCTTTTCTAAGATAGACCTCAGATCCGACTATCATCAGCTCAGAGTCAGAAATAGCGACATCCCGAAGACAACCTTCAGGACTCAGTATGGTCACTATGACTTCGTAGTTATGTCTTTTGATCTAACAAATGCTCCTGCAGCTTTCATGGACTTATTGAACAGGGTGTTCAAATAGTATTTGGACTTATTCATCATCGTCTTTATTGATGATATCCACATTTATTCTTGGAGTGAGAAGGAACATGTGACTCATCTGAGAGTCATCGTGCAGACTCTCAAAGATCGCCAACTATTCGCTAAGTTCAGCAAATGTGAATTCTGGCTACAGTCCATCTCTTTCCTTGGTCATGTGATACCCAGGGAAGGGTTCTGAGTAGATTCTCAGAAACTTGAGGCAGTACAACACTGTCCCAAAACCACCTCTCCAACAGATATCAGAAGTTTCTTGGATTCGGCTGGTTATTACAGGAGATTTGTTGAAGGATATTCATCCATAGCTTCCCCATTGACCAAGTTAACTCAGAACTAGGTCAAGTTTCAGTGGTCAGATAAGTGTGAGAAAAGCTTCTCAGAACTGAAGACTAGGTTGACTACAACTCCTATCTTGACTCTACCAGATGGTTCAGATGGTTATGTGATTTATTGTGATGTAGCCAAGGTTGGCCTAGGTTGCGTGTTGATGCAGCGAGGTAAGGTTATAGCTTACGTTTCTATACAACTTAAGGTCCATGAGAAGAATTACCCCACTCATGACCTAGAGCTTGCAGCCCTATAATTTCCCCTAAAGATTTGGAGACACTACTTGTATGGTGTTCATGTTGATGTGTTCACATATCATAAGAGCCTTTAGTATGTGTTCACCTAGAAAGAATTGAACCTTCGTCAGAGGAGATGGCTTGAATTCCTTAAAGATTATGACATGAATGTGCTTTACCATCTGGGTAAGGTCAATGTAGTGGCTGATGCTCTCAGCAGACTGTCTATGGGTAATGTAGCACATGTTGAGGAAGAAAAGAAAGAGTTAGCCAAAGATGTTCACCGGCTTGCTCGCTTAGGAGTTTGCCTTAAGGACACATCAGATGGTGGTGGGATAGTCCACAATGGGTCAGAATCTTCATTGGTAGCGGAGTTTAAGGAAAAAATAGGACAGTGATCCTATATTACTTCAGTTGAAAGGTGCAGTTCATCAGCAGAAAGTTGAGGTTTTCTCCCAAGGGGGAGATTGTGTGCTTCGTTACCAGGGTCACTTATGTGTTCCTAATGTGGGTGAGTTGAGGCAGCAGATCCTTACAGAAGCTCATAACTCCAGGTATTCCATTCATCCAGGTGCCACTAAGATATACCGTGATCTACAGGAAGTCTTTTCGTGGAACGGCATGAAGAGGGACATAGTAGACTTTTGGCTAAGTGTCCTAACTGTCAACAGGTTAAGGTAGAATATCAGAAAGAAAATAGGAGGTATGACTCAAGAGATTAACATTCCTACATGGAAGTGGGAAGTGATAAACATGGACTTCATTATGGGTTTACCTCGTACTCGCAGACAGCATGACTCCATTTGGGTGATAGTGGACAGTGTCACCAAGTCCACTCACTTCTTGGCTGTCAAGACTATAGATTCAGCGGAGGACTACACCAAACTCTACATCAATGAGATAGTCAGGTTGCATGGAGTTCCCTTGTCTATCATCTCAGATAGAGGTCCTCAGTTTACCTCTCACTTCTGGAGGTTGTTTCAGAAAGGTCTTGGTACTCAAGTGAATCTAAGTACCGCATTTCATCCGCATACAAATGGTCAGGTAGAGCATACCATTCATACCTTAGAGGACATGTTGAGAGCTTGCATGATCGATTTCAAGTGTAACTGGGTTGATCACCTACCTCTCATAGAGTTCACCTATAATAACAACTACCATTCCAGTATTCAGATGACCTCTTATAAGGCACTATATGGGCATATATGTAGATCTCTGGTTAGTTGGTTCGAAGTAAGTGAAGCAGCCTTGATTGGGCCAGATTCGGTTCATGAGGCTATGGAGAAAGTTCAGCTCATCAAAGATAGACTAAAGACAACTCAGAGTCGTCAGAAGCCCTATGCAGATGTGAGGAGAAGGGACTTAGAGTTTGAAATCGATGATTGGGTTTTCATGAAGGTGTCACCTATGAAGGGGGTGATGAGATTTGGCAAGAAAGGGAATCTCAGTTCGAGATATGTAGGTCCTTACAAAATCCTGAAAATGGTTGGTAATGTGGCTTATGAGTTAGAGTTGCCAGCAGAACTAACAGCGGTTCATCCAGTCTTTTAAATTTCTTTTTTTAAGAAGTGTGTGGGTGATCCGACATCGATAGTTCCATTAGAGAGTGTGGCTGTGAAGGATAGTCTCACTTATGAAGATGTGTCAGTTGAATTCTTGACCGTCAGGTTCGTTGGTTGAGAAATAAGGAAGTCGCTTTAGTAAAGATATTTTGGAGGAGTCAGTCCGTAAAGGGAGCTACTTGGGAAGCAGAAGCAACCATGATGGCCAAGTATCCTCACCTATTTCCTTCCGATTCCGTTTCAACTTGAGTTAATAGTTCCTCTCCAGTCTCTCAGTTTACACTTGAGTAATCCAGTCTCGGTATCTTGTTCCCTCAGTTATTCTTGCATTTCAGCATATTTGCATGTTCATGGAACTCAGTTTAGTTAGATATAAGTTTCTAGTACACAGTGGTACGGATTGCAACTCCTTCCCTCCATACTCAGCTTGTTTAGACTTCATTCGAGGACGAATATACCCAAGGGGAGATATTGTAACACCTCAGATTCAAAAAAATAGAAAAATGTAGCTTTCCTGGACCGGGTGCCAGAACCACGGAAGCCACCGACGGTCCGTAGGTGGGGTCTGTCGTTGGGGTCCAGGATTTAGGGATCTCTGATCCCACCCACGGCCGAGTAGTACGGTCCGTGGTTGGACCTACGGACCGTAGGTCTGGCCGTGGGTGAGGGTCAGTAGCTATTTAGAGGAAAATGGCTTTTGGGTCAACTTCAAACGGTCATATCTTATAGCACAAAATAAATTAGGTGGCCCATGACCTATCAAATTAATGATAATTGAATCCCCTTTCCAGCGCCATTGAGTTTGCTAAAATCCAAGCTCGGAGTAAAATGTTATGCTCATTTTAGTGAAACCATGTCGGGCAGAGCATAAACCACGACCAAGTCGACAGTTGGTAGTTCAAACGACGGCCTGTCAGTCCTATAGTATATGGCACCCGTCAGTTTTAAGTCAGGGTCATTTTGGTCATTTTCCCTATGTATTAGTCACTTAAACTACGTCGTTTCATGCCTAAACTACGTCGTTTTACTCAGTCTAAGCCTAATAACCTTGTCAGACATACCCAAAACCCTCATTCTCCAAAACTCATCCAAAATAGAACAAAAAGAAGAGAAAGAGGCGCCAGTTTCTTTCAAGAACAAGCAGCAGTGTTCTTCAACTTTCAGCCCTGAAATCCAAAGGATTTCTCCGTAGGTTTCATCACCAGGTATGTGGGATTTCACTAGTGGGTTTCTTTCATCCACTAGGTCCCTAGAATTCCGTCAGTTCCTTGATTCTACATAGCCTGTTTAGATCTGGGGTTTGTAAAATCTTGGAGAATTGTTATGATTTCAGTTTCTATAGTATCCATAATCTAAATAACATGTTTTATTGGAAACGTGTCTTAATTCCCTGTATAAAACTCAGAACCCTAGTTTGTGTAAATTCTATTAGTTCATGAATTATACTTTCTAGGTCAGTTAAACAGAAAATCATGCTCCAGATTTCGAATGTCACATTCTCAGTATATAAATGTTGCATTCTCAGTTAGCATGTCAGTATTTTGAACTATTCAGTATTTAGTGAATTCTATCTTCATATTTCTTCAGTTTGGAGTAGACTTAGCACCGAGTTGGACTAGGGTTCAGCGTACCCTCATAGTGCCAGAACAATGTGCCAACGTAGGTTTAGAAGTCCCCTCCATTGGGAATCAAATTTAGTGATCACCCCACATATATGCCTTTATACCCCTGGCAAGGTATATTGGGTCCTCTCGATGGGGCGTATACATCGAACTGTCATGCCTTTATACCCTTGGCAAGTTATATTGGGTCCTCTCGAAGGGGCGTATACATCAGACTCCACGTTTAGCTCACGTGGTTTATATTTGTCAATAGTAGCTCCCACAGTCAGACTTTAGTGCATTGACCAGGTTTTCAACATTTATATCAATATACAATTCAGCATGTTATATTCATGATTAGTACTTGGACATTGCATTCAGCTTAGCTTTTCAGTTATGTTTAAGTATTTATATTCTTGCTCAGATTATGTCATTGCCCAGTTATGCTTTGTTCAGCTTATATATATTTGTTTAGCTAAGTATATCTATATCCTGCATGCTTAGTACATTCCAATTACTGACGCATACTCTGCGCTACATCCTTTCATGATGTAGGTTCAGACACTCAGCATCTAGATCACACTTAGATTGATTTTGGGTCCGCATTTAGCAGCTTCAGTGGTGAGTCCTCATATTCCGAGGACAATAGACATGCTTTCATTTTAGTCTTTATTTCCAGTTTTCAGTTTTACTAGAGTTAACTGGGGGCATGTCCCAACAACTCAACTTAGTTAGAGGCTTTTTAGACATAGTAGTAGATTCAACTTGAGTTATTAAGTGGTTTTTTAGTATCACTAAACTCTTTTTTTTATATATATATTATTCTTAAGACTAGTTGGGCTTGTTTCACTTCAGATATCTATTTATTTAGTTTCTGCTTAGTTCATGTTTACTTAGTTATATTCAGTATGTTCATGATATTCTAGACTCAGCTTGGGGTCACTCGTGATCCTAGGTCCTGTGTTACGTCAAGGGGGTAGCCTCGGGGCGTGACATATAGCTTGTCTATGTACCTAACAGGCTTATGGGGGTCCGTTAGGATTTTTATATAAACTTTCACATGAGTGTGCCTTCTGGGCTTATGGGTCTAGTTAGGTTTTAGTTCGCTAGTTACTTACTTCATATCAGTTCTTTTCTACACTCGCGTGCGTTTCTGTTAGATTTCCACCTTTTGACCTCTTTTGTGTTTAATTCCTGCTTTTCATATTGTCTTTCCTTTTGTTGCTCAATCGGGCTATGATGCCTATTGAGTATATATTGTTTTGGTACTCATGCTATACTATGCATTTATTATGTGATGCAGGTCCGAGCACCAGCTATAAACCTTGAGTTTGAGCTAGCAGTTGTTGTATTCTGAGGTGAGGGTGAGTACATGGAATTCTGGATCTTACTTATCTCCATCTTTATTTTTTAACTAGCCTTTTGTATTTTGAGATAAGTCTTATGTTTTGATCCACTTTTGGGACTTGTACTCTTTTTATTTAGTAACTTTGTACTCGTGACTTCCAAGTTCTGGGAGGGATCTTTTGAATTTATGTATATTTAAGTTTTGGTTCCTCTTATTTCTCTTGTTAATTCTATTAAATTTCTTATTCTTTTTTAGTTTCTGCCCTATTACCTATTATTTGAGATTCTGAGTCACAAGGCCTCTATGGCTCTGGTGAGCTTTATCATTGGTCCAGAAATTGTCCTCGGCGTGGGATGATTGCACCTGATCCACACCTAGCTAGGCTAGTTGCAACGGTAGCACCCCAACTAGAGGTGGTGCCCAGGGTCAAGGCCGGTGAGGTGGTTATCAGGAGCACTGGGTGGACCCTGGGGAGGCAGGTCTAGTAGTAGAACTGATGCTTAAGGTATAGGCGGAAAGGCTTATATGTATGCAGCTCTAGAGAGAGGAGAGACTGAGGAATCAAATGTTGTTATAATAGGTAAGATTCATTTATTCCATTAGCCGGCCTTGACTCTATTTGATCCATTCTCTATTTTAACATATGTTTTTGTGCATTCTGCTTCTCGGTTGTGTATGAGTTCTGAGCCCTTGGTAGTGTCATTGCGTGTTTTGACCCCGTGGGTGAGTTTGTACTAGTGGATTAGGTGTTAGTTTCATGCCTTGAGACTATACCCTGGACGTGGCCATCATTCGAGAACCATTGTTGGCTCCCAAGAGAACCCTCGGTCTGGCTGACTACTTAGCGAAAGATTTGACTCAAGAAAATTAAAAGCTTAAAGAGAAAAATATAACTCAATTGTCTCAAATGCTCATTTTAGAAAATAATTATATTCGCAAAACAATTTAAAGAAAGAATTTCTAAAAACAATTCAACTCTAGTTATCTATGAAACCTCTAAGTTCAACATGGATGTTGGGACAAGACCCTTGATGCCCCAAAGTAAATACTGAAATGAAAAAATGGGATCCTCTGGAATGCTAGGATGACTCACCAAAACTCTTGATTGGGAAGTACAAAGTGATCTCAACGAAGTACCTGTTGATGATCCTGAACACCTGTATCTGCATCATAAAAAGATGCAAGTCGAAAACATTAGTACATTGAATGTATGAGTATGTATTATAGCCAACGCGAAATGACTGAATGAAAAGACTGCAATAAATATAAATATATACTCAGCTAAATGTAAAGAAATAAAGGAGTGGAATTATTTAAACTTTACATAATACTTACTCATCTTTGAACTCAACATATTAAGTGATATGACAAAAATATACTTTTAACTATATTTGGGAGATTCTCTAACCGAAAACCATAACTACGAGCAACGTGATGATACAACATCTTTCCCACACTTCCAGAACTTTCCTATACCTTGATGGGAAATAGAACATATCAAATAAGTGGATTCATTAAAGCTCTGTTTGAAAGCAATACATAATCATCTAAAGAGTACAATCCTTTACCCGTGTTGGCTACATGGTTTATGAGGAATGTGATTTGTCTGAACTCATCCACATATTGGTGCTCAATACTGCTCTCAATAAATATATACTCATGCTCAAATGTATAAAACGTACCCTTCCTCAATTTAATGTAATTGCTCAAAATATCCTCTTAAAAGAGGTAATGACACTGAAGTATCTCTGAATTCATTAACTCATTTAGTAATCAAAATTTCCCTTTTCTCAATGTAAAAAGTGATACATTTGGGAATACTTAGTTCCCTCATACTCTTACTCAAATCAGGTTTAAAACTCTTTCTCAAAACTCATCTCAGTTTTCTCAGAAAATCTGTTTAAGACAAAAATGTTTCCTTTAAAAGATTCTCAAAAATTATAACTCAAAATAGGTTTCATGCTTAAATATAAACATCAAAAATTAAACTCAAGGATCTCAATAACAATATATAAAACTCAATACTCGGAAATCAAAAACTCAACACTCAATGATACTACTCATCTCAAGAATACTCAAAACCTAGGATAAAACTCTACATTACTCTTTTATTGAATTTAGATAGATGTAGGGCGTGATGATGTATTCAGTCCATCAATATGATAGCCTTAGATAGATGAGAAGACGAGGCTGACTCCAAACCTTCAACAGAGGCTTGAAGTTGAAGAACCTAAGCTTCTTGTTTAAGAGAGCTTAAAACGTGCGAATTTGATTTGTCTGAGGGTTGGACGTGAATGGGGAGGCTATTAGGCCATGGGATAAATTTAGGGAACTTAATTGAGGGAAAAAGTTCAAGAATACCCTTCTAGGAATGTAAGAGGACCATAAAAATTAAAAAAACGATTTCTTAATGAATCCCGTCGGCCAAATCGGCGATTTAGAGGTTTCCTCGCCAAAAATACTCGATGAATCACCCATTAGTACTTTAGATAACCCAAATAGTTAGAAACTTATTTTTTTTGGATATTTTGGTAATTCCTGAACTCATTCGGTGGATCACCGATTGAGCAGGTGACATCTCTTAATTTCCCAGTCTGGGTATGTTCTAGTAAAATGACCATAACATTTTTCTCCAAACTCAAAATTAGGAAAAATAGGTGGCGTTGGAAAGATGACTCATAGACCGTCAATTAGATAGGTCATGGGTCACCTAATTCATTATGTTCATAGAGATATGATCGTTTTATGTTGACCTAAATAGAATCTTATGTAAAAACTTAATCGGTAAAGAAGCTTTCAACTCAACTTTGTGCTAGGGGGTTCTTCTGACCTTAATTCATGTCCAAATCCATTCCCACACTAAAGAATTGACCTTTACACCTAAGAGAAATTTAAGAATCACCCATACGACCTTACATACAGATAAAGGATGTTTCGGGCCTTAGCTTAGAAATTTTCGGAGTGTTACAATATCACCCCCTTGGAATCATTCAGCCTCAAACGATTGATGAACTAAGCACGGAAGGGGCCGATAAATGTTTAACAGTCCAATTTAATGCATAATACACTTAAGACTCATGAATTCAAAACACTAAAGGAGGGACTGAATTGAATGAGTACTTTAGGAAGAGTTAATAACTTGGACTGAAATTGTATCGTAGGAAAAGAGATGAGGATATCTAGTTTTCATATCCTCTTCGTCTTTCCAATTAGCCTCTTCAACAAACTTCTTCCTCCAAAACACTTTTGCTGATTCCACCTCTTTAGTTCTCAACTTGCGAATTTGACGATCAAAGATATAGACCAGAACATCATCATAGGACATACTGTCTTTCACACTAATACTCATTGTAAGCACAAGACGAGAAGGATCGCTCAAGCATTTCTTTAGCATGGAGATGTTGAATTGTAACGACCTGTTCCCTTCGTTATGGAAAAGCCAACGAGGAAGGAATTTGGGCTAGAAAACTTCTGAGTAATAACTTGGAAATTTCTAGCCTAGGCCAGACTTTGAGGAAATCTAAGTCAGGCGAGGTCTAGGGAAATTCTGTAATGGATGAGGAATTTAATTAAGAGTTTGATCACGTGAGTGGATATCCAAGACATTAAGGAGCCTCTACGACTTTAAGGAATTAAATTCGGGCGAGTAGAACTCCGAAACTAATCTTGGCGTGGAAGGGTAGTTTTAGAATGTCAAGGTTTGAAGGTGTGTTACGAAATGGGAGCTTGGAACTAAAATTCTGTATCTTGTATATGTGTGTTTACTGTGTTGAGGGAAGGGAAGGCTCAAGTGTCTTAGGAGGGTTCAGGCTTGGTTTCAAGGTAGGTGATGGTTCAACTTCCCGTAGTGTTATATACGCTTGTTAATTGCTCCATTGTATGCATGCATGTATGTGATTAGGGGAACATGAATCGAACCTAATGAAATGATTATGTATGAACTATTATATGCCATGAACCTGTTACTTGACTGTGTGACTATGTGCACTGTTCATTATGGGTGTGATTGTGACTGTGGTTGTACTGACTGGACTGGATGTCATGTTCCGACACATATATTAGATCGGATGTCACGTTCTGACACATATATTGGACCGGATGTCACGTTCCATCACATGTATTGGACCGGGTGTCACGTTCCGACACACTAACAGTTTGGGTGTGGGTTGCATGAGAGAACCACATGTGATTATTACATTCATATCTACTTGTCATTGATATTGGGGAATTGTATATTGCTCCTAAAATGATAATTAAATTATGTATCTTGTATATGTGTGTTTACTGTGTTGTAATTACTTGCTTATATTTTGCTGACTGGAGTAGCCGCGTGATCCTACCAGTACACCGTGGTTTCATTTAATGATACTCCACTTGCTCTTTCTATGTTGAGTACATGGCATCTTCAAGCTGCTACTGATAGACCTCAGCTAGGAGATCATTGACCGATCCCGGATTCGAGGGTGAGCCAATTCTTTCAGGCCGCCATGGATCCATCATTAGTTAGTCCATTCTTTTCGAACTCAGACTAGATGATCGGATATTTTACTCATGTTTAGTTTTCGGGGTTGCACCACCCTTTTTCTTAGACTTGTTAATTAGTAGAGTTTTGGTACAATGACTTTCAGGTCTAGGGGTTGAATTTCTGTGAGTTATTGTTTTTATTATATCTTATGAGTTTATGGGAACTCCGTACTTAGTTCATTATTTAAACCTTCTTTCATATCTTTAAATGGTTTAGCTTCTTTAAGTTGCTTAGTCGGGTTGTAGTAGTGGTTCTCCAATTGGAGGGTTAGTGTGGGTCCCAATCACGGCCGTCTGGGTCGTGAAAAAGTTGGTATCACAGCCCTAGGTTCGTTGATCTCATTGTACCAAAACGAGTCTAGTAGAGTCTTGTGGAATGGTACGGAGACGTCTGTGCTTTTCTTCAAGAGGCTACAAGACTTTAGGAAATCCCTTTGTCTTCTTCTCATTTCGTGCTATGACTTGATTCCAATTGGTATTTGGTGATCCAAATTGGTATCTAATCTCTTTTACTCTTCGGTCCGTAGATGGTTAACACGTGATGCAATGGCTTTAGGCCCGTAGCTCCCATCAATGAGCAAGCAGAGGAGCCCGCAACAAGAGGCTGCGGTCGAGGTAGGGGTAGAGGAAGAGGAAGGGGAAGAAGCCGAGGAAGGGTGGCACCCGCCAGGGGTGGAGCCCCAGTTGAGAATGTTCCTAAGGAAGAGGCCCCTCCTGCACCTCAAGAAGAGGTGGAAGAGAATGTGGAGATCGAAGACGAGGAGGATGTTGGGCCTGAAGAGGATGCACAGGCTAAGACTACAGGTCTTCCTCCCTTAGACCTAGTGTTGGCTCAGCAGATCATGACTTTTCTGAAGGCGTTGGTCGGCTCTGGAGTCCATACCACAGTGCAAGCGTCTCAACCTCTACTCAACCACCCTATTACTGCTACTGTTCCCAAGGTGGATGGAGCATTAGACACTAATTCCTTCTTCCATCCCCTATTGGGTCCTGTGATGACTGGTACTGAGCATGAGATGTTGAGTAAGTTTCTGAAGCTGAAGCCGCCTGTGTTCCATGGTTCTGAGAGTGAGAATGCCTATGAGTTCATTCTGGATTGCTATGAGAGGCTTCATAAGTTAGGCATTGTACACCAACATGTAGTATAGTTCGTGACCTTCCAGCTTCAAGGTGAGGCTAAGCAGTGGCGGAGGGCCTATGTGGAATGCAGATCGCCAGTCTTGCCCCCACTCACTTGGACACAGTTCCATGCTTTGTTTCTGGAGAAGTATGTGTCCCGGACTTTGAGGGATCGCAAGAAGGATGAGTTCATGGCCTTGGAGCAGGGTGGTATGACTGTAGCTACTTATGAGGCTAAGTTCCATGCTTTGTCCAGATATGCTACACATTTGGTGACTATAGAGGAGGAGAGGATTTACCTATTCATCAAGGGATTGAACCCAGAATTACAAGTATTGTCTGTTCCCATGACCTCTGTGGGTAAAAGTTTTAATGAGGTGACAGACTTTGTAAAGAAACTGTAAGAAGTTTGACGTGATGGTCAGGCCAAGGCTTTGGCTAAGAAGCCCAAAAACACAGTTAACTTTCATGGTTCTTACTCCAGAGGTTCAGGTAAGCCGGCACTGGCAGCCTGGCCTATTCATTCAGTCATGCCCGCTTCTACAGGTGGTTACTCGGGAACTCCTCAGCAGAATCCCATTCAGGATAGTCAGGGAGCCGCACCTTCGTCTGGAAGCATGCGGTCTTTTAACCGCAGTTGTTACAATTATGGAGAACCTCAACATATGAGGAGATATTATCCCCATCCGCGCATGTCCGACCCGTGTAGCAGCAGACTAGAGCAGTTGTATTAGCGGGCATTGGTAGTAATAACAGAGGACGTCCACAAGGTGGGTGAGGAGGGAATCAGTTAGGCCGCAGAGGGTGGGGAAATGGTATTGCAGGTAGAGGAGTAGTGCACCCAGGCTAGGAGGTTGCCCGTCAAGATGACAGGGCTTAGTTTTATGCCTCTCCAGGAAAGACCGAGCCTGAGGTGTCTGATGCAGTGATCACAGGTACTATTCTTGTCTGTGAGCGGATGGCTACTATTTTTTTTTATCCGGGTTCTACTTATTCATATGTGTCAGTTCAGTTTGCTTTGGAATTTGATGCAGTTTGTGATGTTCTTGATGCCCCTATCCATGTTTCTACCCCAGTTGCAGAGTCTGTCATAGTCACCCATGTATATCGTGCTTGTCCTGTCCTGTTTATGGGTTTTTAGACTTGGGATGATTTGGTTATTCTGGATATGACTGACTTCTATATAATCCTAGGCATGACTTAGTTGTCCCCCTATTATGCTGTGCTTAATTGTAATGCTAAGTCTGTGACTCTAGAGATCCCGGGTAGAGAAAAGTTAGAGTGGGAAGGGATGTACAAGCCTAAGCTAGCTAAGGTCATATCTTTCATTCGGGCTAGGAAATTGGTGGGGTACAGGTGTTTGGCATATTTGGCTCATATTCGGGATGTTGATGTCGAGTCTCCCTGTATGGAGTATATTCCTATAGTGTCTGAATTCAAGGAAGTGTTTCCTACCGATTTGCCTGGTATGCCTTCGGATAGGGATTTAGATTTCTGCATTGACTTGGAGCTGGGCACTCGCCCCATTTCCATTCCTCTTTATTGCATGGCTCCGGAAGAATTGAGTAAGCTTAAGGCTCAAATCCAGGAGCTCCTTGATAAAGGTTTCATCTGTCCTAGTGCTTCCCCGTGGGGTGCTCCTGTCATGGTTGTTAAGAAGAAGGATGGTAGTATGAGGATGTGTATAGTCCATCGATAGTTGAATAGGGTCACCATTCGAAATAAGTATCCGTTGCCTCGGATAGATGATCTCTTTGACCAGTTGCAGGGTGCATCAGTTTTCTCTAAAATTGACCTAAGGTCTGGTTACCATCAGTTAAAGATTAGGCCTGAGGATGTACCAAAACCGGCATTCAGGACCCTCTATGGGCACTATGAGTTTTTAGTGATGTCATTTGGGTTGACCAATGTGCTTGCAGCTTTCATGATTTTGATGAATGGTGTGTTCCAACCATTCCTGGATTCTTTTGGTATCCTGTTTATTGATGACATTTTGGTTTATTTGAAAAGTAAGGAAGAGCATGCCGACCATCTTCGTATTGTTTTGGGTGTCCTTGGGAAACAGAAGTTGTACGTCAAATTTTCCAAGTGTGAGTTCTGATTGACTTCAGTTGCCTTTTTGGGGCATATGGTTTCAAGGGAAGGGGTAATGGTAGATCCCCAAAAGATCGAAGCAGTCAAGAACTGGGTCCGGCCTAGCTCTGTGACTGAAGTTAAGAGTTTCGTGGGGCTCGCCAGCTATTATTAACGGTTTGTGAAAAAATTTTCTTCTATCGCCATGCATTTGACCAGGCGGACCCAAAAGGAGGTGCCTTTCGAGTGGAACGACAAATGTGAAGAGAGCTTCCAAAGGCTCAAGACTCTTCTGACCATAACACCTATTCAGGCACTTTCGGTGGAAGGTAAAAATTTCTTTATTTATTGTGATGCTTCATATTCGGGTTTGGGTGTTGTGTTGATGCGGGATAAGAATGTCATAGCTTATGCATCGCGGAAGCTGAAGGTGCATGAGAGAAACTACCTGATGCATGACTTGGAGTTAGCAGCGGTAGTGTTTGCTCTCAAGATATGGCAACATTATTTTTATGGTGTCAAGTGTGAGGTGTTTACTGACCATCGTAGTCTACAACATGTATTCACTCAGAAGGATCTGAATCTGAGACAGCAAAGGTGGATGGAGTTACTCAAGGATTATGATGTTACCATCTAGTATCATCCAGGTAAGGCTAACGTCATGGCAGACACATTATGACAAAAGACGGTGAGTATGGGTAGTGTAGCTTTTTTGGGTGTGTCCAAGCAACCTTTAGCCAAGAAGATTCAAACCTTAGAGTCTAAGTTCATGTAGTTGGGCATCTCAGAGAAAGGTGGGGTGTTAGCCAGCATTGAGGTTAGGCCCACATTCATTGAGGAGATCAAGGCCAAGCTCATTGAGGATAAGAGTTTAAATGATCTTAGAAATAAGACAATGTCTTGTGCGGCTCTTGATGCGGGTAGTGTGCTCAGTTTTAAGGGAAGAATTTGTGTTCCCCGAGTGGATAAATTGATTCAGAAGATGTTGACAGAAGCCCATTATTCACGGTATTCCATTCATCTGGGTGTGACCAAGATGTACCGAGACTTGAAACGACTTTATTGGTGGCCTGGCATGAACAAAGACATAGCTGAGTTTGTGGCTAAGTGCAAAACTGTCAGCAGGTAAAGTAGGAGCATCAAAGGCCTGGAGGTTTACTTCAGCGAATGCCAATCCCTAAATGGAAGTGGGAAATGATAGCTATGGATTTCGTGGTTGGTCTCCCCAAGACCTTGGGGAAGTTTGACTCCATTTGGGTGGTGGTTGATAGACCGACTAAGTTAGCCCACTTCATTCCAGTAAGAGTAGACTATAATGCACAATTGTTGGCTAAGGTGTATGTGAAGGAGATAGTGAGGCTGCATGGGGTGCCCCTTTCCATCATCTCAGACCATGGTATGCAGTTCATATCCAAGTTTTAGGGAAAATTACACGTGGAGTTGGGCACTCAACTCACTTTTAGCAATACCTTCCATCCACAGACGGACGAGCAGTCAGAGAGAACTATTCAAGTGTTAGAGGACACGTTGAGGGCATGTGCGATTAACTTTGGAGGGAATTGGGATAAGTTCCTACCTTTGTGTGAGTTCTCCTATAATAACAATTACCACTCCAGCATTGACATGGCACCGTTTGAGGCCCTTTATGGGAGGGGATGTTGATCACCCATAGGATGGTTTGAGGCTGGAGATGTGAAACCTTTGGGGGTTGATTTGGTGAAAGAGTCTTAGGATAAGGTGAGAAACATCCAAGCTAAGCTTCTACCAGCCCACAGTCGACATAAAAAGTATGCAGACCATAAGGTAAGGGACATGAAATTTCAGGCTGGTGAGCAAGTTCTTCTAAAAGTTTCACCTATAAAGGGGGTAATGAGATTGACAAGAAGGGCAAGCTTAGTCCTCGATACATCAAGCCATTTGAGATTCTTGACTGTGTAGGGCCAGTGGCTTATAGGTTGGCTTTACCGCCTAGCCTGTCTGGAGTCCATCTGGTGTTCCATGTGTCCATGTTGAAGAAGTATCATGGGGACGGAGATTACATCATAAAGTTGGACTCAGTTTTGTTAGACAAAGACCTTCAGTATGAGGAGGAACCGGTTGCAATTCTTGATCGCGATGTCTGGAAGCTGGGGACCAAGGAGATAAAGTCCATGAAAGTTCAATGGAAGCATCGTCCGGTTGAGGAAGCTACTTGGGAAATTGAGAAGGACATGCTAGACAAGTATCCCCAGTTATTCGACGATTCACTTACTATTCTACTCTTGCGTTAGCCAGTTCACCTAGTTTATCACTCGGGGACGAGTGATGGGTAAATTGATATCTATTGTAACGACCTGTTGCCGTCGTTATGGGAAAGCCAATTGGGAAGGAATTTGGGCCAGAAAACTTCTAAGTAGTAACTTGGAAAATCTGAGTCATGTGAGGTCTAGTGAAATCCGGTAATGGATGGGGAATTTAATTAAGAGTTTGATCACGTGAGTGGATAGCCAAGACGTTAAGAAGTGTGTACGGCTTTACGGAATCAAATTCGGGCAAGTAGAACTCCCAAACCGATCTTGGCGTGGAAGGGTAGTTTTAGAACGTCAAGGTTTAAAGGTGTGTAGTGAAATGGGAGCTTGAAACTCAAATGCTGAGTTTCTCTCTCCGTGCAAGCCACCGGGGTGGGGTAAATTCTTCTAGGGTGGGCCCGATGTGGCGGGATGAGGCTCGTTGTGGCGGAACAGTCGCGACTTAAACCGGGGAAAAACCCCAAAAATATTATTTTCTACAAAACTTCGTTCTTAGAGCTAAGGGATGACCTAGGGTAGTTTCTCATCAAGTTTCCTCGAATTCTCGCACCAAAGGTAAGATAATTACTCCCTATCCGTGTTTTGATTCTTAGAACTTAGAATCCTTGTTAATTATCGTTGTGGGAAGGTTTTGGCCTTAAGTTAATGGTGGAAAAGCCATACTTGATCATTAGGATCATGGGTTTGGTTTTGGGTTGATATTTTGTTATAATCCGGGTAAATTAGGCCTTGTTTATTGATCCTTGCATTAATTACTTGTTGTAGACCAAGAACAAGCTGAAAGACTCCAGAAAGTGACGGCTCAGGTGTCTTAGGAGTGTTTAGGTTTGGTTTCGAGGTAGGTGATGGTTTGATTTCCCGTTGTGTTATATGCACCTGTTAATTTCTCTATTGTATGCATGCATGTATGTGATTAGGGTAACATGAGTCGAACCTAATGAAAGGATTATGTATGAACTATTACATGCCATGAACCTGTTACTTGACTGTGTGACTATGTGCACTGTTCATTATGAGTGTGATTGTGACTGTGGTTGTGCTGACTGTACCAGGTGTCACGTTCCGACAGATATATTGGATCGGGTGTCACGTTTCGATACATGTATTGGACCGGGTCACATTCCGACACACATATATTGGATCGGGTGTCACGTTCCGACACACTAAAAATTTGGGTGTGGGTTCCATGAGAGGACCACTTGTGATTATTACATTTATATCTACCGGTCATTGATATTGGGGAATTGTATATTGCTTCTAAAATGATAATTGAATTATGCATCCTGTATATGTGTGTTTACTGTGTTGTAATTACTTGTTTATATTTCACTGACTTGAGTAGCCGCGTGATCCTACCAGTACACCGTGGTTTCGTGTACTGATACTGCACTCGCTTTTTTGTGTGTTGAGTACAGGGCATCTTCAGGCGGCTATTGATAGACCTCAGCTAGAAGATGATGGACCCAGCCCGGATTCGAGGGTGAGCTAGTTCTTTCAGGCCACCATGGATTCATTATTAGTTTTAGTCCATTCTTTTCGGACTCAGAATAGATGTTCAGACATTTTACTCATGTTTAGTTTTTCGGGGTTGCACCCCCATTTTTCTTAGACTTGTTGATTAGTAGAGTTTTGGTACATTAACTTTCAGGTCCAGGGGTTGAATTTCCGCGAAGTTATATTTGGTTGTTTTTATTATATCTCCTGTGTTTATTGGAACTCATTACTTAGTTCATTATTTAAACCTACTTTCGTATCTTTAAATGGTTTAACTTCTTTAAATTTCTTAGTCGGGTTGTAGCAGTGGTTCTCCCACCGGAGGGTTAGTGTGGGTGCCAATCATGGTGGTCTGGGTCGTGACAGGAATATCGGATGTACAGTCGCTAACTTTGGTGGTAGCTCCAATTAATAAGCTACATTACCGATCCTATTTGATATCCTTTAGTCCTTATATCAGGAACTGAGCTTCCCTTTCTTACCAAATCTTAAAACATCGTTCAGGGGTGAAACCTTTAAATAAACCCAATCATTAACCTCAAACTACGAATCTCTCCTTGTAACATCTGTATAGGATATCTCATGACTTTGTGTTGTTTTCAACCTTTCTTGAACAAACTTCACCTTCTTTGTGGATTGATGAACCAAGTCTGGACGTATCAACTCAGTTCCACCTATCTCAAACTAGCAAATAGGAGATCTACATCTAAGCCCATAAAGAGCCTTATAAAGAGTCATCTAGATACATGAGTGATAACTATTATTGTGAGCAAACTCTATGAAAGGCAAGTGATCATCCCAAGTACCTTTTAAATCGATGAAACATGCTCTCAACATATCCTATAGGATTTGTGTTGTCGGCTTTGCTTGACCATCCATCTGAGGATGAAAAGTAGTACTAAGGTTTACCTTCGAAACCAAACCTTTCTAAAATGACTTCCAAAAGAGAGCGGAGAATTATGCACCCCTATATGAAATAATGCATAAAGGGCCTCTGTGAAGTTGGACTATCTCACAGATGTACAAACTGGCATAATCTTTTGCTGAATTTGGATTCTCTAACGGCAAGAAATTGGCTTATTTAATTATCCAATCTACAATTACCCAAATTGAAACATGCTGCCTATGAATCACAATCAACCATTACTGAAGTCCATAGTAATCGTCTTCCACTTCCATTACGAAAGATATATGTTCTAAGCCACACTACATTGCATTTCGTGTTCAACCTTGACTTGCTGACAATTTGGGCACTTAGCAACAAAATCTACAATACACGTCTTCATACTATTCCACCAATAGACTTCTCTCAATTTGTGGAACCCGGATGGATATAATATCTTGAACTATGTGCTTCTGTCATGATCCTCTCTTGGAGCTCATCCACCTTTGGAACACACAATCTACCTTGATATCTCAACACACTACCTCCCCCTTGTTGAAAAGTCATCACCTTCTACTTATAATTTTTTTCCTTTAGTTTAAATAAGATGGGATGTTTGTATTGATTTCCTTCACTTATAGCACTAATGAGGATTCAACCCCATTCATCATAACAAAACCACCTTCAATGGAATCGAACAAACGGACTCCCAATCGTGCAATTCTATGAACTTCCTTAGCCAACAATTTCTTGCCTTCCTCGACATGAGGAGTAGTCCCCATGGAAAACCTGCTCAAGGCATCAACAACAATGTTAGCCTTACATGGGGTGATAGAAGATATTCATGTCATAATCCTTGAGTAACTCTAACCATCTCCTTTGTCTAAGATTAAACTTCTTATGATTGAAAATATATTGGAGACTATTGTGGTAGTTGAACACATCCACATGAATGCTATAAAGATAGTGATGCCATATCTTGAGAGCAAGAACTACTGCTGCCAACTCGAGATCATGAGTTGGGTAGTTCCTCTCGTGAATCTTAAGCTGCCCTAGGCATCGACTATAACCTTATAATTCTGCATCAACACACAACCAAGCCTCACTCTGGATGCATCACAATAGACGACAAAACCCTTTGTACCAACTGGTAGGGTCAACATTACAACAGTAGTTAACCGAGTTTTCAATTCCTGAACGCTTTTCTTATAAGCTTTGGACCATTGAAACTTAGCCGTCTTCTGAGTAAACTTAGTCAACAATGATGAAATAGATGAAAACCCCTCGACGAACCTTCTGTAGTAACCTGCCAACCCCAAGAAACTCCTTATATTAGTTGGGGGATGTGGGTCTGGGTCAATTCTGCACTGCCTCAATTTTCTGAATGTCAACTCAAATTCCTTATCTAGAAACTATTTGGACTATGAATGTCATAGACTCAATAAAAAATCACACTTAATAAACTTTTCATATAACTCCAGATCTTTGAGAGTTTGGAGGACTATTTTGATATAACTGGCATGATCCTCTTCACACCTCGAGTAAATCAGGATGTCACCGATGAATATAATAACAAACATATCCAGATACAATTTGAATACTGATTTTATGGGATCCAGAAATACTGTAGGACCGTTAGTCACACAAAAGGAATAATCAAGGAACTCATAATGACCGTAATAGGTCCTGAAAGTTGTCTTCGGGATGTCACTTACTCATATTTTCAATTGATGATAGCTAGATCTGTGGTCTTTCTTAGACAAGAAAGTGGCACCCTGAAGCTAGTTGAAAAGGTCATCAATCTCGCAAGGGGATACTTATTCTCTATGGTGACCTTGTTCAACTAACGGTAATTAATAAACATCCTAAGGAATCCATATTTCTTTCTCACGAAAAAGATTAGGGCTCCCAAGGTGAGACTTTGGTAGGATGAAACCCTTATAAAAAGATATCTTTGTTGTTCTTTTAACTATTTTAACTCAGCTGAAGACATTCTAAATGGTGGTATAGAGATAGGTTTAGTATCTGTAAGGATATCTATTCCAAAGTCTATTTCCCTTTTAGGAGGTAATCTAGGAAGATCGTCTGGATATACCTCTAGGAACTCACTCATGACTGGGATTGACTAAATATGCAATGTCTCAAAACTAGAGTCATTCACTCGGATTAAGTGACAGATGAACCCATTAGAAACTAATTTTCTGGCCTTAAGGTATGAAATAAAATGACCCTTACGCACTGCTAATGTAACGCCCCAAAAATTTCTAAGCTATGACCCGTACCATTCTTCATTTATGTGTAAGGTTACATCGAGTAATTCTTAAAATTTCCTTAGATATTAAGGTCATTTCTTTAGTGTGACAATGTATTTGAATATCAATTAAGGTCACAAGAACCCCCTAAAGTAAAGCTGAGTTTAAAAGTTCCTTACCAATTAAGTTTTGACATAAGATCCTTACAGCAAATTAGTATAAATTCTACGGATTGGATTTATGGTGTCAAGACCCAAAGTACACCCCAGTTGTAACATGGCTTTAAGGACCCTGAGAGACCCTATACAAGCCACTTAGCATGCATATACAAGATAATAGAATCTGAAAAGTTCAATAGATTATTTATATCATAAAGAGTTTAACAAAAGCATCAGTCTAACTTAAGTCTCAAATCCATCTATTACATCGTAGGAGTGATTTGGAAGTAACCCATACATCACATACAAAGTCTGAAATGAAAAGACATGAAATAAAATTAAAGAGTCTCGGTCCTTGGAACATGAGGGCTCACCAATCTTGAAAGTCTAAATGGAACCACTAGCCACGGGTGTGGGAGGTAGGAGCGTGAGACCATACATTAGTGAAACAATGTAGGGAAGAGTATGCGTTAGTACATGAAATGTACGAAGTATGATAGAAATGTATAAGAGTTACAAAATCATGCTAAAAGAACTTTATATGACATGCAATTACCAAGATAAATCATAAGATAACATGCTCGAAGACGTGAGTCCTTATCAAGGTCAAGGCAAGCTAAACATCTTTAAAACATATTTGAGATAATTCTAGAAGTAACCTTAGTTCATTATTGTGAGATGTTTTCCATTAACCGACATAGACCATGTGAGCTATATCATGGAATCCGGTGTCTATCCCACACCGAAAAGAGATTCCTTACTTGCCAAGGTAAGAACCCTAAACTTCTAGCTTAAGAGGATCCACGAGCTAATGTCTATCTAAGACAACCTATGGTGGTACATAGTTATGGGATAGGGAGATTGCTTCTAGAAACCCAACCTTAACTACGGGAGCGTCTCCATCTCGATATCCTCTCGGTGCTAAGCATAAATCCCACGGAATAGTCATTAGTTATATTCATCTTATTATCCATAGAAAGGCACAATCAAGTAGCCAATCCAACCTAGAGTTCATTAGAATACTTCCTAAATCTTGATTTAAAGTTAAGTTGAGAAAGCCTTTCAACCCCATGAATCCTTCATGTGAGAAAACCCTTTCACATTCGTGTTTTAAGTAGTATGTTAGAAATCCTTTCACAATAACAACAACAATTTCAATGCTTTACTCTCAAAGCAACCTTAAATCATTTTCACAATTTTCATAAAGAAACATGCATATCTTCATAAATTCCTCCTTCATAGTTCAAAAGCTTCATCATATGATAAAACTGTTGAAATCTTAAATCATCCATGGGTTCAAGGGAATTCAACTTAAAAACATGTAATTAATTCAATTCATGCATAAAAGTACATAAACCAATCAATTGTATCAACATTGAGAGGAACCCATGAGATGGAAGAAAACCCTAACTTCAATTGGAGATTTGAACATGTAAAATTGGACAATTTAGGAACCCTATAGAGGAAAGAACTTCATAGGTGAATACTATCATACCTTGATGTCAAAATTCCACAAATAAATGGTGAATTTGGAGACTTGATCTTGAAACCCTAGACTTCTTCTTCAAGCTTTAGAGAGAAATATTTGGGGAAGAACTTTGATCAACTTTGAGAATTTTAGAGAATGAGTTCAATGCGGTAATTTGGGGGTTTAAAATGATTATATACGACCTAGGGTAGAGGGTAAAATGACATAGTATTGGGTTAGAATAATTTGGAAAAGACCAAAAACCCCTTAAAATATAACTGTCAGACCTCCACCGATGGTTGGACCTACGGTCCATAGGTCTTACTACGGACCGTCCTGGTTGGCAACGACGGGACCCATGTATGGTCCGTTGGTTAACCTACGGCCTGTACATGGCCACCGTAGGTCAAACGTTAAGCTTTAAAAAATTCCCTATGTTAGGGGGTCACCTAGGATATCTATTACGACCCGTAAAAGGAATGATGAACCATCCTGTTGAAGCGTAAAAGGGTGCTAGAACTTGACATTTGAAAAATATTTTACCCTACCACCTACGATTTCCACCGATGGCTCGTAGGAGCACCTATGGTCCGTATGTGGGGACACCGGCTATAAAAATCTGCAACTTCTCCTTCTGTTCAAATCCGAGGTGTTACAATAACTCCCCCTTGGGAACATTTGTCCTCGAATGGAACTCAAGACATCATAAGACGGGTAGGAAGAAGATCTAACAGCCCAACATGAATGCAATCACATAAATGTACATATCCGATGAGGAAACATCAACTCCAAGCTAAAACATATTCAAAACAGCATTTCATAAGGTGTCAGAAAATCATACTCAAATGCACATAAATATGGAGAAATCAATCAAGTGAACTCATTTTCTCAAAAATCAAGCTTTTCATGAACATGCATAATGTGGAAAGATGGGACTATCTTAGGCACCTGAAACCAAAAGAGTAAACCCTGAGGGACTAAATACCTCAGGCTAGAGTAGGAACTAAGGAAAAGCGATGAGGATATAGGGACACCATATCATCCTCGGCCTCCCAAGTAGCACCCTCAACTAACTGATTCCTCCAAAAATCCTTTACAGAAGCAACTTCTTTGTTTCTCAACTTTCGAACTTGCCGGTCAAAAATCTCAACAGAAACTTCTTCATAAGAAAGACTATCCTTTATACAATGATTCTCCAATTGTACTATAGATGTCGGATCACCAATACATTTCTTCAACAAGGAGACATAGAAAATCGGATGAACCGATGCCAAGTCATTAGGTAAAGCAAGTTCATAAGAAACTTTACCAATACACCTCAATATCTGATACGGGCCTACATAACGGGGACTAAGCTTCCCTTTCTTACCAAATCTCATCACACCATTAATGGGTTAAATTTTCAAATAGACCCAATCATCTATATCGAACTCAAAATATCTTCTTCTAACATCGACATAGGACTTTTGTCGACATTGAGCCATTTTCAACCTTTCTATAATAAGTGGAACTTTCTCCATAGCTTCATGTACCAATTCGGGACCTATCAAAACAACTTCACCCACTTCAAACCAACCTATAGGAGATCTACACCTCCTACCACATAGAGCCTCAAATGGAGCCATACCAATGCTTGAATGATGGGTATTATTGTACACAAATTCCATCAAAGGTATATGATCATCCCAATTACCCTTGAAGTCAATTACACAAGCTCTTAACATATCTTCCAAAGTTTGGATAGTACGCTCCCTTTCCCATAAGTTTGCGGATGAAAGGTCGTACTAAGCTTAACACGAGTACCAAGCCCCTTTTGGAAAGATTTCCAAAACTGAGAAGTGAACTGGGTACCACGATCTGAAATAATGGATATGTCACTACATGCAACCTGACCATTTCTCTTAAGTACAACTAAGCATAGTCCTCCACTGAATAAGAAACCTTGACGGGAATGAAATGAGATGATTTTGTAATTCAATCCACAATAAGCCAAAATCGAGTCATGTTGTGGCCAGGTACGGGTTAAACCCACCATAAAGTCCATATTTAAATCTTCCCACTTCCAAGTAGGGATACTGATATCTTGGGTAAAACCACCGGCACTTGATGCTAAACTTTCACTTGTTAAATATTTGGACAGTTAGCCATAAATTTCGCAATATCCTTCTTCATCCCATTCCACCAATAGACCTCTCGCAACTCACAGTACATCTTGGTGTCTCCCAGGTGAATGGAATATTGAGAACTATGGGATTTTGATAATATTTGCACCCTCAAGTCATCGAACTTGGGAACATACAACCGACATTGATATCAAAGTAATGCATCTCCCCTTTGGGAGAAAGCCTCAATTGACTTCTTGAGCACCAGTTCTTTAAACTCAATCAAGATCAGGTCAAGGCCTTGCTTTACTTTCACTTCTGACACACATGATGATTTTGAAAAATTGTAAACCATAACACCACCTTTGATGGAGTGAACTAATCGAACACCCAATCAGGCCAATCTATGAACATCATGAACCAACTCCTTCTTATCTTCCTCAACATGAGCCACACTACCCATTCATAACTGACTAAGAGCATTTGCCACCACATTCTCCTTGTCGGGGTGATAGAGAACACTCATGTCGTAATCCTTTAGTAACTCAAGCCATCTTCTTTGATGAAACTTTAGATCTTTCTGTTTGAAAACATATTGCAAACTTTTGTGGTCGATAAATACATAAACATGAACACCATATAAGTAATGCCTCACAATTTTTAAGGCAAAAACAACTGCCGCTAGTTCTAAATCATGGGTAAGATAGCTCTTCTCATGAATCTTAAGTTGCCGTGAAGCATATGCAATGACTTTCCCATTTTGGATAAGGACACATCCTAACCCAATCCTTGAAGCATTATGATAAACAACAAACCCATCAATTCCTTCCGATAAGGTCAACACCGGAGTGGAAGTAAGTCTATCTTTCAATTCCATAAAACTCTTTTCACAAGCTTCAGACCATAAGAATTTGACTTTCTTTTGGCTCAATGCAGTCAATGGAGATGCAATTGAAGAGAACTCTTCCATAAACCTTTTATAGTAACCAACTAAACCCAAGATGCTTCTAATATCTGAAGGGGATAGAGGTCTAGTCCAACTCTTAACCTCATCCTTCTTCTTAGGATCTACCTAAATACCTTTTCCGGAAACAACTTGAC
This sequence comes from Solanum etuberosum, assembly GCA_029582245.1. Lineage (NCBI taxonomy): Eukaryota > Viridiplantae > Streptophyta > Magnoliopsida > Solanales > Solanaceae > Solanum > Solanum etuberosum. The sequence goes on along the minus strand of JAJONR010001233.1, from coordinate 93,107 downwards.
CAAGGAAAGTCACGGATCTTAAACAAAACTCGCACTTACTAAACTTTGTAAAGAGTTGTTGCTCTTTGAGGACTTGCAACACAATCTTTAAATGATCGGTATGCTCATCCTCACTCCTTGACTAAATCAAGATATCATCAATAAACACAATCACAAACATGTCAAGGTATTGTGAAAACACCCTATTCATCACATCTATAAATGCGGCCAGAGCATTAGTCAAGCGAAAGGACATTACCAAAAAATCATAAGGACCATACCGAGTTCAAAAAGCCATCTTTGGAATGTCATCTTCCTTAACCCTCAATTGGTGATAACCCGACTGGAGGTCAATCTTGGAGAAGTATCTTGATCTTTATAGTTTATCAAACAAATCATCTATCCTTGGAAGAGGATATTTGTTCTTAATGGTAACCTTGTTCAACTGACGGTAGTCGATACATATACGAAGTGAACCATCTTTCTTTCGAACAAACAAAACTAGAGCACCCTATGGAGAGATAATCGGTCAGATGAAACCATTATCCAATAAATCTTTCAATTGCTCCTTTAGTTCCTTAAGTTCTGTCAAAGCCATTCAGTATGGAGGAATAGAGATAGGTTGCGTATCTGGAAGTAGTTCAATACCTAAGTTTATTTCCCTTTCGAGAGGAACACCGGGATCAATTACGGTATAAACATCAAGGTGAAAGACTTTTAACATAACAATAACCACATCGACAGAACCCTCATTTTCATGATAAGTTTGAAGTGCATAGAATCAATTTTTATTTGGAGCACTTGAACCCGAACCACTAGGCGCAACTTGCCTACCTTATCTTCCCTTAGCCGTAAGTGCTGGACAATCCATTATCTTATGACCATTCTTACCACAACCAAAGCAACCATCCGTACCAGCTAACCACTTACCCTTATGCTTCCTTCCACATTTAGCACAAGTAGACAATAAAAATGCACCACCATTTCGTCCTTGAGGTTTAGGGTTAGACACCCTATCTTTGTTGAATTTAGGAGGAGCATTGGAGGAACCTTGACCGGAAAACCTTTGTCAGAACTTAGAATGACCATGCACATCGAACCTTGAATGTGAAAAGTCACCATCACTAGTCCTTGACTACTTTGTCTCCCTAGATTTTTCCTTAAGTTTCTCTTCTTCTATTTTTTGAGCATGCACTATTAGATGAGACATGTCCACATCATTGATGAGCATGGCGGTACGACATTTTTTACTACTATCTCGGATACTCGCAAAACAAACTTACTCATCCTTTCCCTAGGATCGACAACCATAGTAGGATCATACCTAGACAATTGTGTTAACTTCAAAGAATATTCCTTCACACTCATGTTTTCTTGACAAAGGTTGATAAATTCAAGTACCTTTGCCTCCCTCATCTCAAGGGAAAAGAATCTATCAAGGAAAGTGACCTGAAACTTTTTCCAATCAAGAGGACCCGCATCAACCACCCTCTCTCCTTTCTATTTGGTTGAACCAAAATTGAGAGACAACCTTAAGTTGATAAGTGGCCAATTCCACCTTTTCCACCAGCGTCACTCCCATGATCATCAACACCTTAAACATTTCATCAATGAACTCTTTAGGGTCTTCCTAAACCTTGGAACATAAAACTCCGGAGGATTCAATCTAGTGAAGTCCATCACGCTAATTGTCGTTGTACCCACATTGGGGTTCATGGGGACCACAACCTCCCTATTGTCTTAAGCCGTCATGGCTTGGGCAAATACTTGAAAAACATCCCTAAACTCCGCATTAGTCACTTGTTCGTCCAAATGGTCGGCCGGAACTTCAGGAGCTTAAGGAGCTTCTTGTTCCACATTCTCATTCACATTCCTCATAATGTATGTTGTTCGAGGGGCCATATCCTGAAAAACATTCGATAGGGATTCAGAGAAGGACATATAGAGTTACCTCTATCGTACGACTTTAGATTAATGAAAGAAGTCATCTTATAGCTTCTTATTCTGTAACGACCTATTCCCTTCGTTAAGGAAAAGACAATGGAGAAGGAATTTGGGCCAGAAAACTTCTGAGTAGTAACTTGGATATTTCCCGCCTAGGCCAGACTTGGATGAAATATGAGTCCGGTGAGGTATAGGGAAATTTGGTAATGGATGGGGGATTTAATTATGATTTTGATCATGTGAGTGGATAGCCAAGACATTAAGGAGCTTGTACGGCTTTACGAAATCTAATTCAGGCTAGTAGAACTCCTGAAACTGATCTTGGTGTGAAAGGGTAGTTTTAGAACATCAAGGCTTGAAGGTGTGTTGCGAAAAGGGAGCTTGGGACTCAAATTCTGAGTTTCTGTCTCCGTTCAAGCTGCTGGGGCCAGATTAATTCCGCCAGGGCGGGGTCGTTGTGGTCGGATGGGGCCTGTTGTGGCGGGCCACTAGCGACTTAAACCGAGAAAAAACCCTAAAAATGTTATTTTCTACAAAACCTCATTCTTAAGAGCTAAGGGATGACCCACTGAAATTTCTCATCAATTTTCCCTGAATTCTCGCTCCAAAGGTAAGGTTCATGGGTTTAGGCCATTGGGGGAAGGTTTAGGCCTGAAGTTAATGGTGGGAAAACCCTAGTTGAGCATTAGGATCATGGGTTTGGCCTTGGATTGATATTTTGTTTTAATCCGGGTAAATTAGGCCTTGTTTATTGATCCTTGCTAATTAATTATTTTAGACCAAGAACAAGCTGAAAGACTTTGGAAAGGGAAGGCTCAAGTGTCTTAGGAGTGTTTAGGCTTGGTTTCGAGGTAGGAGATGGTTTGACTTCCCGTTGTGTTATATATACATATTAATTGCTCCATTGTATGCACGCATGTATGTGAATAGGGAATCATGAATCGAATTTAATGAAATGATTTAGTATGAATAGTTACATGCCATGAAACTGTTACTTGACTGCGTGACGATGTGCACTGTTCATTATGGGTGTGATTGTAACTGTGGTTGTGCTGGATGAACCGAGTGTCACGTTCCGACACATATATTAGACCGGGTGTCGCGTTCTGACATATATATTGGATCGGGTGTCATATTCCAACATATATGTATATTGGATCGGGTGTCACGTTTCGACACACTAACAGTTTGGGTGTGGGTTCCATGAGAGAACCATTGTAACTGTCATATATACTTGTTATTGATATTATGGAATTGCACATTGCGCCTAAAATGATCATCAAATTATGCATCCTGTATATGTGTGTTTACTTTGTTGTAATTACTTACTTATAATGCGCTTACTGGAGTAGCCGCGTGATCCTACCAGTACACCGTTGTTTCGTGTACTGATACTGCACTTGCTCTTCCTTTGCTGAGTATAGGGCATCTTCAGGCGGCTACCGACAAATCTCAGCTAGGAGATCATTAACGGAGACCAGATTCCAGGGTGAGCTATTTCTTTCAGGTTGCCATGGATCGATCATTAGTTTAGTCCATTCTTTCTTGACTCAGACTATATATATTTAGACTTTTACTTATGTTTAGTTTTCGGGGTTGCACCCCCTTTTTCTTAGACTTGTTGATTAGTAGAGTTTTGGTACAATGACTTTCAGATCTAGTGGTTGAATTTCTGCGAGGCTTAGGTTTGGTTGTTTTGTTAAAGCTTTGAAGTTTATGGGAACTCCTGGCTTATTTCATCATTTAAACCTGCTTACATATCTTTAAATGGTTTAGTTTGTTTAAGTTGCTTAGTCGGGTTGTGGTAGTGGTTCTCCTATCAGAGGGATAGTGTGGGTGCCAATCACGGCAGTCTGGGTCGTATGAAAGTTGGTATCAGAGCCCTAGATTCGATGATCTCATTGTACCAAAACGAGTCTAGAAGAGTCTTGCGGAACGGTACGGAGACGTATGTACATTTCTTTAAGAGGCTACAAGACTTTAGGAATCTCTTTATTTTTCTCTTTTTGTGCTATGACTTGATTCCAATTGGTATCTGGTGATCAAAATTGGTATCTAATTTCCTTCCTTCTTCTGTCCACAGATGGTTAACACGTGATACAACGACGTCAGGCCCATAGCTTTCATCAATGAGCCAGCAGAGGAACCCGCAGCAAGAGGCCATGGCCGAGGAAGGGTAGCACCCGCCAGGGGTAGAGCCCCAGTAGAGAATGTTCTCACGGAAGAGGCCCCTCCTGCACCCCAAGAAGAGGTGGAAGAGAATGTGGAGATCAAAAAAGAAGAGGATGTTGGACCAGAGGAGGATGCATAGGCTGAGACTACAAGTCTTCCTCCCTTAGACCCAGTGATATCTCAACATATAATGACTTTTCTGAGGGGGTTGGTCGGCTCTGGAGTCCTTCCCACAGTGCAAGCTTCTCAACCTCCAGTCAACCACCCCATTGCTGCTGCTGTTCCCCAGGTGGATGGAGCATTAGGCACTGATGCCTCCTTCCATCCCCTATTGGGTCCGGTGATGACTCGTACTGAGCATGAGATGTTGACTAAGTTTCTGAAGCTGAAGCCGCCTATATTTCATGGTTCTGAGAGTGAGGATGTCTATGAGTTCATTCTGGATTGCTATGAGAAGATTCACTAGTTAAGGCATGGTACACCAGTATGGAGTAGAGTTCGTGACCTTCCAGCTTCAAGGTGAGGCTAAGCAGTTGTGGAGGGCCTATGTGGAATGCAGATCCCCAGTCTTGCCCCCACTCACTTGGATGTAGTTCCATTCTTTTTTTCTGGAGAAGTATGTGCCCCGGACTTTGAGGGATCACAAGAAGGATGAGTTCATGTCCTTGGAGCAGGGTGGTATGACTGTAGCTGCTTATAAGGCTAAGTTCCATGCCTTGTACAGATATGCTACACAGTTGGTGACTACAGAGAAGGAGAGGATTCGTCTATTCGTCAAGGGATTGAACCCTGAGTTACATGTATTGTCTGTTTACATGACCTCTATAGGTAAAAGTTTTAATGAGGTGACAAACTTTGTGAAGAAAGTGGAAGGAGTACAACGTGATGGGCATGCCAAGGCTTTGGCTAAGAAGCCTAAGAACACAGGTAAATTTCATGGTTCCTACTCGAGAGGTTCAGGCAGATCGACAATTGCAGCCCAGTCAATTCAGTCAGCCATGCCCGCTTCTAAAGGCAGTTACTCGAGAACTCCATAATAGAATCCTATTCACGATAGTCAGGGAGCCGCACCTGCGCCGTCTTTTGACCGCAGTTGTTACAATTATGGAGAACCTGGACATACGAAGAAAGATTGTCTCCATCCATGCATGCCTGACCCCGTGCAGCAGCAGACTAGAGAAGTGGTACCAGCGGGCAGCAGTAGTAATGGTAGAGGACGTCAACAAGGTGGGCGAGGAGGAAATCAGTGAGGCCGTGGAGGCTGGGGAAACAGTAATGAAGGTAGAGGAGTAGTGCAGCCAGGAAAAAAGGTTGCCCGTCAAGATGACAGGGCTCAATTTTATGCCTTTCCGGGCAAGACCGAGGCTGAGGCGTCTGATACAGTGATCACATGTACTATTCTTATCTGACACCGGATGGCTACTATTTTGTTTGATCTGGTAACTACTTATTCATATGTGTCAGTTCAGTTTGCCTTGGGATTTGATACGGTTTGTGATGTCCTTGAAGCCCCCATCCATGTTTCTACCTTAGTTGGAGAGTCTGTCATAGTCATCCATGTGTATTGTGCTTGTTGTGTCCTGTTTATGGGTTTTCAGACTTGGGATGATTTGGTTATTCTGGATATGACTGGCTTTGATATAGTCTTAGGCATGACTTGGTTGTCCCCCTATTATGCTGTGCTTAATTGTAATGCTAAGTATATGACTCTAGAGATCCCGGGTAGGGAAAAGTTAGAGTGGGAAGGGGTGTACAATCCTAAGCCAGCCAAGGTCATATCTTTCGTTCGGGATAGGAAACTGGTGGGGCAAGGGTGTTTGGCATATTTGACTCATATTCGGGATGTTGATGCTGAGTCTCCCTCAATTGAGTCTATTCCTGTAGTGTCTGAATTCAAGGAAGTGTTTCCTACCGATTTTCCTGGTATGCCTCTAGATAGGGATATAGATTTCTGCATTGACTTGGAGCCGAGCACCCGCCCCATCTCCATTCCTCCCTATCGCATGGCTCCGAAAAAATTGAGAGAGCTTAAAGCTTAAATCCAGGAGCTTCTTGATAAATGTTTCATCCGTCCTAGTTCTTCCCCGTGGGGCGATCTTGTCTTGTTTGTTAAGAAGAATGATGGTAGAATGAGGATCATAGACTATTGACAGTTGAATAGGGTTACCATTCGAAATAAGTATCCGTTGCCTCAGATAGACGATCTCTTTGACCAGTTGCAGGGTGCATCAGTTTTTTCATGATTGACCTAAGGTCTGGTTACCATCAGTTAAGGATTAGGCCTGAGGATGTACCCAAAACGACATTCAGGACTAGCTATGGGCACTATGAGTTCTTTGTGATGTCGTTTGGGTTGACCAATGCGCCTGCAGCCTTCATGAGTTTGATGAATGGTGTGTTTAAACCATTCCTGGATTCTTTTGTTATCTTCTTTATTGATGACAGTTTGGTTTATTCGAAGAGTAAGGAAGAGCATGCCGACGATCTTCGTATTGTTTTGGGTGTCCTTGGAAAACAAAAGTTGTATACAAAATTTTCCAAGTGTGAGTTTTGGTTGACTTCAGGAGATTTTTTGGGGCATGTGGTTTCAAAGGAAGGGATAATGGTAGACCCCCAAAAGATTGAAGCAGTCAAGAAACGGGTCTGGCCTAGCTTTGTGACTGAATTTAAGAGTTTCGTGGGACTCGCTAGCTACTATCGACGGTTTGTGAACAATTTTGCTTCTATCGCCACGAATTTGACAAGGCTGACCCAAAATGAGGTGCCTTTCGAGTGGACTGACAAATGTGAAGAGAGCTTCCAAAAGCTCAAGACTCTTCTGACCTCAGCACCTATTCTGACACTGCCGATGGAAGGAAAAGATTTCATTATTTATTTTAATGCTTCACATTCGGGCTTGGGGGCTGTGTTGATGCAGGATAGAAATGTCATAGCTTTTGCATCGCCGACAGATGAAGGTGCATGAGAGAAACTACCCGATGCATAACTTGGAGTTTGCAGCGGTAGTGTTTGCTCTCAATATTTAGCGGCATTACCTTTATGGTGTCAAGTGTGAGGTGTTTACTGATCATCGTAGACTACAGCATGTATTCACTCAGAAGAACCTGAATCTTAGACAACGAAGGTGGATGGAGTTACTCAAGGATTATGATGTTACCATCCAGGATCATCCGGGTAAGGCTAATGTGGTGGCAGGCGCATTAAGCCGGAAGACGGTGAGTATAGGTAGTCTAGCTTTCTTGGGTGTGTTCGAGTGACCTTTGGCCAAGGAGATTCAGACCTTGGAGTTTAAGTTCATGCAGTTGGGCATCTCAAAGAATGGTGGGGTATTAGCCAACATTGAGGTTAGGCCCACACTCATTGAGGAGATCAAGGCCAAGCAGTTTGAGGATGACAGTTTGAGTGAGCTCAGAAAGAAGACAGTGTCTGGCAAGGCACAAGTTGCGACTCTTGATGCGGGTGGTGTGCTCAGTTTTAAGGGAAGAATTTGTGTTCCCCAAGTAGATGACTTGATTCAGAAGATGTTGACGGAATCCCATATATTGCGGTATTCCATTCATCCGGGTGTGACCAAGATGTACCGAGATTTGAAATGATTTTATTGGTGGCCTAGCATGAAAAAAGACATAGCTGAGTTGGTGGCTAAGTGCCAAAATTGTCAGTAGGTAAAGTATGAGCATCAAAGGCCTGCAAGTTTGCTTCAGCAAATGCCAATCCCAGAATGGAAGTGGGAAAGGAGAGCTACGGATTTTGTGGTTGGTCTTCCCGAGACCTTGGGGAAGATTGACTCCATTTTGGTGGTGGTTGACAGACTGACTAAGTCAGCGCACTTTATTCCAGTCAGAGTAGACTATAATGCTCAGCAGTTGGCTAAGTTTTATGTGAAGGAGATAGTGAGGCTGCATGGGGTGCCCCTTTCCATCATATCGGACCGTGGTACGCAGCTCACATTTAAGTTTTGGGGAAAATTGCATGAGTAGTTGGGCAGTCAACTCACTTTTAGTTTAGCCTTCAATCCACAGACGGATGGGCAGTCAGAGAGAACTATTCAAGTGTTAGAAGACATGATGAGGGCATGTGTGATTGACTTTGGAGGGCATTGGGATAAGTTCCTACCTTTGTGTGAGTTCTCCTATAATAACAGTTACCACTCCAGCATTGACATGGCACCGTTCGAGGCACTTTATGGAAGGGGATATAGATCACCCATAGGGTGGTCTGAGGCTGGAGATGTGAAACCTTTGGGGGTTGATTTGGTGAATAATACTTAGGATAAGGTGAGAAGCATCCAAGATAAGCTTCTAGTAGCCTAGAATCGACAGAAAAAGTATGCAGACCATAAGGTAAGGGACATGACATTTCAGGCCAGGCTGGTGAGCAAGTTCTTCTAAAAGTGTCACCCATAAAGGGGGTGATGAGATTCGGCAAGAAGGGCAAGCTTAGTCCTCGATACATCGGGCCATTCGATATTCTTGACTGTGTAGGGCCAGTGGCTTATAGGTTGGCTTTACCACCTAGCCTATCTGGAGTCTATCCAGTGTTGCATGTGTCCATGTTGAAGAAGTATCATGGGGACAGAGATTACATCATAAAGTGGGACTCTGCTTTGTTAGACAAAGACCTTCAGTATGAGGAGGAAACGGTGTCAATTCTTGATCGCGACGTTCAGAAGCTGAGGAAAAAGGAGATAAAGTTCATGAAAGTTCAATGGAAGTATCGTCCGATTGAGGAAGCTACTTGGGAAATTGAGAAGGACATGCGAGATAAGTATCCCTAGTAATTCGACGATTCAGGTACTACACTACTCTTTCCTTAGCCAGTTCTCCTATGTATATCACTCGGGGATGAGTGATGGGTAAATTGGAATCTATTGTAACGACCTGTTCCCGTCGTTAAGGAAAAGCCAATGGGGAAGGAATTTGGGCTAGAAAACTTCTTAGTAGTAACTTGGAAATTTCCTGCCTAGGCCAGACTTGGATGAAATCTGAGTCAGGTGAGGTATAGGGCAATCTGGTAATGGAGGGGGGATTTAATTACCAGTTTGATCACGTGATTGGATAGCCAAGACGTTAAGGAGCCTGTACGGCTTTACAGAATCAAATTCGGGGGACTAGAACTCCCGAAACTGATCTTGGGGTGAAAGGGTAGTTTTAGAACGTCAAGGCTTGAAGGTGTGTTGCGAAATGAGAGCTTGGGACTCAAATTCCGAGTTTCTGTCTCCGTGCAAGCCGCTAGGGCGGGATTAATTTCGCCAGAGCAGGGCCGTTGTGGTGGGATAGGGCCCGCTGTGGTGGGCAAGTCGTGACTTAAACTGGGGAAAAACCCCAAAAACGTTATTTTCTGCAAAATCTCGTTCTTAGGAGCTAAGGGACGACCTAGGGCCGTTTCTGATCAATTTTCCACGAATTCTTGCTCCAAAGGTAAGTAATTACTCCCCTAATCCATATTTAAATTCTTAGAACTTAGAATCCTTGTTAATTATCGCTGGGGAGGGTTTTGGCCTAAAGTTAATGATGGGAATAGCCCTAGTTGTGCATTAGGATCATGGGTTTGGGCTTGGGTTGATATTTCTTTATAATCCTGGTAAATTAGGCCTTGTTTATTGATCCTTGCATTAATTAATTATTTTAGACCAAGAACAAGTTGAAAGACTTCGGAAAGGGAAGGCTCAAGTGTCTTAGGAGTGTTCAATCTTGGTTTCGAGGTAGGTGATGGTTGGACTTCCCGTTATGTTATATAAGCCTGTTAATTGCTCCATTGTATGCATGCATGTATGTGAACAGGGAAACATGAATCGAATCTAATGAAATGATTTAGTATGAACAATTACATGCCATGAAATTGTTACTTGACTGTGTGACTATGTGCACTGTCCATTATGGGTGTGATTGTGACTGTGGTTGTGCTGACTGGACCGGGTGTCACGTTTCGACACATATATTGGACCAGGTGTCACTTTTCGACACATATATTGGACCGGGTGTCACGTTCTGACACATATGTATATTGGATCGATTGTCACGTTCTGAAACACTAACAGTTTGTGTGTGGGTTCCATGAGAGGACCATTGTAAGTTTCATATCTACTTGTTGTTGATACTATGGAATTGCACATTGCGCCTAAAATGATAATTGAATTATGCATCCTGTATACGTCTGTTTACTGTGTTGTAATTACTTGCTTATATTTCGCTTACTGGAGTAGCCGAGTGATCCTACTAGTACACCGTTGTTTCATGTACTGATATTGCACTTTCTCTTCCTTTGCTGAGTACAGGGCATCTTCAGGCGGCTACTAACAGACCTCAGCTAGGAGATCATTGACCGAGACCGGATTCGAGGGTGAGCCAGTTCTTTCAGGATGCCCTGGATCCATCATTAGTTTAGTCCATTCTTTCCGGACTCGGACTATATATATTCAGACTTTTACTTATGTTTAGTTTTCGGGGTTACACCCCCTTTTTCTTAGACTTGTTGATTAGTAGAGTTTTGGTACAATGACTTTCAGGTCTAGGGGTTGAATTTCCGCGAGGCTTATGTTTGGTTGTTTTGTTAAACCTTCGGAGTTTATGGGAACTACTGGCTTATTTCATCATTTAAACCTGCTTCCGTATCATTAAATGGTTTAGTTTCTTTAAGTTTCTTAGTCGGGTTGTGGTAGTGGTTCTCCCACCGGAGGGATAGTGTGGGTGACAATCACGGCGGTCTGGGTCATGACATATTCATATTTGTGGCGTGCTTCACACCATGAAAAATACTCTACTCGACGTGGCTTAGAGACTTCCTAGGACCTTTCTAAACCTTGTGCTCTGAATACCAAGATTGTTACGACCCAAATTACACCCTAGTCGTAACATGGCGTATTGGTCCCCGAGAGACCCTATACAAGCCACTTAGCATGCATATACAAGATAATATAATTAATGAGTTCAAAAGATGATGTATATCATAAAAATTTGAAAAAAGTGGAAGTCTAACATAAGTCTCAATGCCATCTATTACATCATAGGAGTGATTGGGACGTAACCCATATATCTCATACAAAATCTGAAATGAAAAGACATGAAATTAAATTAATGAGTCTCGGTCCCCGGAATATGAGGACTCGCCAATTTTAAAAGTCTAAAAGGGACCACTAGCCATGTAGGCAAGAGTATGCGTAAGTACATGGAATGTACCAAGTATGATAGCAATGCATAAGAGTTACGAAGTCATGCTAAAAGGACATTATATGACATGTTATAACAAAGCTAAATCATAAGATAACATTCTAGAAGACATGAGTCAAATCATGGTCAGTGCAAGCTAAACATCTTTAAAACATATTTGAGATACTTCTAGAATTTACCTTAGTTCATTATTGTGGGAAGTTTGCCATTAACCAACATAGACCATGTGAGCTATAAAATGGAATCTGGTGTCTATCCTATACCAAAAAGAGATGTCCTTACTTGCCAAGGTAAGAACCATAAACTTCTATCTTGAGAAGATCTACTAGCTAATGTCTATCTAAGACAACCTATGGTGGCACATAGTTATGGGATAGGGAGATTGATAATAGAAACCCGCCATCAACTACGGGAGCGCTTCCATCTCGATATCCTCTCGGTACTAAGCATAAATCCCACGAAATAGTCATTAGTTATATTCATCTTATTATCCATGGAAAGGGACAATCAAGTAGCCAATCCTAGCTAGAGTTCATTAAAATAACTCCTAAATCTTGATTCAAAGTTAAGTTGAGAAAGCATTTCAACCCTATGAATCCTTCATATGAGAAAACCCTTTCACATTCATGTTTCAAATAGTACATGAGAAATCCTTTCACAACAACCTCAGTGCTTTACTCTCAAAGCAACCTTAACTCATTTTCATCAATTTCATAAAAAAACATGTATATCTTCATAAATTCCTCTTTGAAAGTTCAAAAGCTTCATCATATGATAAAACTATATAAATCATAAATCATGCATGTGTTCAAGGGAATTCAATTGAAAAACATGTAATTAATTTAATTCATGCATAAAAGTACACAAAACAATCAATTGGATCAACATTGAAAGGAACTCATGAGATGGAAGAAAACCCTAAATTAAATTGGAGATTTGAACTTGTAAAATTGGAGAAAACCCTATGGAGGAAAGAACTCCATAGGTTAATACTATCATACCTTGATGTCGAAAGCTCACAAATAAATGGTGAATTTGGAGACTTGATATTTAAATCCTAGACTTCTTCTTTAAGCTTTAGAGAGAGAAATATATGGGGAAGAACTTTGATCAACTTTGAGAATTTAGGAGACTGAGTTCAAATGGATAATTTGGGGGTTTAAAATATTTATATAGGGCCCAGGGTAGAGGTAAAACAATATAGTATTGGGTTAGAATAATTAGAAAAAGACTCAAAAGCCCTTAAAATAAAACTATTGGACCTCCACCGACAGTTGGACCTAGGATTCGTAGGTCCTACTACGGACCGTCCTGGTCAGTTGTAGGTGGGGGGTTCAAGAACTTAATTTTGGACCCCCAACAACGGGACCCATTTACGGTCCGTTGGTCAACCTATGGCCTGTACATGGCCACCGTAGGTCTAACTTTAAGTTTTAAAAAATTCTCTAAGTCTGGGGTCACCTGTGATACTTATCTACGACCCGTAAAATGAATGATGGACCGTCCTGGTGAACCTTAAAAAGGGTGCTGGAACTTGATATTAGAAAATCATTAAACCATACAGCCTACAGTTTCCACTGACGGCTCGTAGGAGCACCTATGGTCCGTAGTGGGGGACACTAGCTATAAAAATCTGCAACCTCTCATTTCGTTCAAATCCGAGGTGTTACATATGGTCCATAGAAACTTCTACGCATCATATATTGGACTCGTATATTGAAACTATAAGCCATAAAATTCTAAATAAATTTCACGGATTGGATCTATGGTCTGTAGATTAAACCACGAATTGTAGATGGCCTCGTGGAATGGTTTTGACAGCTGCTTAAGAGGGGTAATTCAGTATTTTCCCATCTCTTCTAAGCCTAAACCACGAAGTTTGTACACCTAGTTAAGGGTCTAAATAGTGTTAATGAATCATTTCATGTTCATTAATGCATCCAAATCTTAGATCAAGGATCCAAGAGGAGAAAGTTAGGGTTTTCAAGCGTTCTTCCAGTTTAGCAAGAACTTTGTTCTTCTAAGTATGTAATCCTATCATAGTGATGGAGTGAGTTTGTCCTCACGCTCTACATATATCTAAATTCATTAAAAGATTAATCTAGGGTTTTATCCTAGATTTTGAGTAGTCTTGAGATGAGTAGCATCATTGAGTTCTAAGTTCTTGATTTCTGAGTTTTTTTTATTGTTATTGAGATCCATGAGTTGATTTGTTAATGTCTATATTTCAGCACTAACCCTATTTTGAGTTGTAGATTTTGAGAATCTTTTAAAGCAAAGATTTTTGTCTTAAACTGATTTTCTAAGAAAGCAAAGATGAGTTTTGAGAAAGAGTTTCAAACATGATTTAAGTAAGAGTATAAGAGAACTAAGTATTTCAAGATGTATCATTGGTTTCCTCCACTAGAATTGGTACTGTGGCTCTGTTACGCCTAGTATCAATCATCAGATTGAAGGACGTTAGATACAAATTTGGATCGCCACATACCATTAGAATAAATTCATAACATGAAGAAGGAATAAAGAAGAGAAGTTTCCTAAAGTCTTGTAGCCTCTTGAAGAAAAGTACAAATATCTCTGGGGTATGCACATGGAATTCTCGATCTTACTTGTCTCCATCTATATTTTTTAACTAGTCTTTTTATTTTTAGACAAGTTTGTTGTTTTGGTCCACTTTTGGGACTTGTACTCTTTTTATTTAGTAGTTTTGTACTCGTGACTTCTAAGTTTTGGGAGGGATCTTTTGGATTCATGCATATTTAGGTTTTGGTTACTCTTATTTCTCCTATTTATTCTTTTAAATTGCTTGTTATTGTTTAGTTTCGACCCGAATACCTATTATTTTACATTCAGAGTCACAGGGTTCTATGGCTTTAATGACCTTTATCATTGGTCTAGAAACTGTCCTCGGCGTGGGATTATTGAACTTGATCCACACATAGCTAGGCTAGTGGCAGCGGTAGAACCCCAGGTAGAGGTGGTGCCAAGGTTCATGACCGGTGAGGCGGTTATCACGAGCATGGGGTGGATCCTGGAAGGTAAGTCTAGTGGTAGAAGTGATGCTCAAGGTAGTGGCGGAAAGACCCATCTGTATGCAACTATAGGGAGGGCGGAGGCTGAGGCATCAAATGTTGTTATAATAGGTATGATTTGTTTATGCTATTAGCCCGGCTCGACTTTATTTGATCCGAGCTCTATTTTTTCATATGTATTTGTGCATTCTACTTCTCGGTTGAGTATGAGTTTTGAGCCCTTGGCACTGTCGTTGCGTGTTTTGACTCTGTGGGTGAGTTTGTACTAGTGGATCAGGTGTTACTGTCATGCCCTAAAACTATACCCTGGACGTGGCCGGCATTCGAGAACCATTGGTGGCTCCCAAGAGAACCCTCGATTTGGCTGACTACTTAGCGGAAGATTTGACTCAAGCAAATTAAAAGCTTTAAAAAGAAAAATATAACTCAACTTTCTCAAATGCTCATTTTAGAAAAATATATTTTTCACTAAACAAGTTAAAGAAAGAATTTCTGAAAACAACTCAACTCTAGCTATCTATGAAGCCTCTAAGTTCAACATGGACGTGGGACAAGACCCTTGACACCCTAAAGTAAATACTGAAATGAAAAATGGGGCCCTCCAGAATTCAATGAGGACTCACCAAAACTCGCAAATGGGAATTTCAAAGTGATCTCGATGGAGCACCTGTTGATGATCCTGAACACCTCTATCTGCATCATAAAAAGATGCAAGTCGAATCACATTAGTACATTAAATATATGAATATGTAATATAGCCGACACGAAATGCCTTAATGAAAAGACTACAATAGATATATATATATATATATATACTCAACTGAATTTAACTTAAAATGAAGCTTGGGTGTGGGGCCCATTTTTTCATGTACAGAGGGTTACTGCACTTGGTCATGTCATTCGTGTGGACCTCTCCGCGGTCAAAAAAAGTAGTTGACCTATGTTGACTGTATTTGGTCATTGCGGTCGTGGGAGTGTACCTTTGTGATCACATAGGTAATTTGACCACTTGTCTACGATTAAGGCCCTGGACATCACATTCGGGCAGAAGAAGCATGTCTGTCCTTTGAGTAACAGACCAGACAGCGATCAGCTCCCTCTTCAAAGTTCAGAATTTCATATCTTTAGCTACAAATTTCCATATCGGGTGATTGAAAGTCGTGGGTATCCAAAAAGCTCGTGGTTACGCTTTGGGGTGATCAGGGATTGTAAGGGACCTCTCTATTGTGGTAAATTATGCTCCGAAGGGGCTTCCCAACCTTTTCTTTTGAGCTTAATTTGCAATTTAATTGTATGTTGTTGATTCACTACTTTTCGAGCCATAAATTGTGTTCCTTTTTGGGACACAAATTCAAAGAGCTTAAATGGAACATTTGACAGAGTCAATTCTAAGAATTTCAGTGCGGTTCCTACATTCCCATTTAAACTTAAATTTCGATTCATCTCCGATTAATGAGTTTTTGGTCTCTAAATGATTTTGTTGATGTTGATCCTATTTTTGATAGTGTGGCATCTTTTGGAGGCCTTATAGAATGGAGAAGCTCTGAAGTTGTGAATTAGAAGAGAGCATAGTCTACTTTGAGAAAGGCTATGGCTTCCTGATTTTTAGATTGAGCTTGAAAATTTAAATACATGTTGATTTGTGTGAGTTGGGGTTGGGTACATAGTGGATCATGCTTAAGTACTTAGAAATCATGTTTCAGGTTTATTTCGGGTCTTGTTAGCATGCTGTTTTCCTTTATATTAATCATCCTTACCTTGTGGTATGTGTTGAGCTTGTTTTGGATATTGGTGGAAACATGTTTGGCCTTAGTCTAGGTGTTGACTAGTGCTTGCCTTAGACATGCTAATTTTGGAGTTGATAGGCCTTAGTTTTTCTCTGACGTCATTTTGGATGACTTATCACCTTTTAGATTGATGTAGGAGACTTGGGTCTTATAGAATAAATCTTAGATTAGGCGATAACCCATCTCCAATGTCCCTTGATCCATAACTCCCTTATTATACGGCCCTAGTGATACACGGTTGAGATATTAAGCTTTTTTCGATAGTTTAGGATTGGATTCGGTTGGAGATTGGAGTATGGTATTGGTTACGTTGGTATGGATGTCGTTTTACGGTGGTGCCATGATGATGATTTGGCATGGTATTATTAAACACCCTATAATATCAAGATTCAAGGTCTTATCCTTGATCTACTACCGCAGTCCATGATTTGGGCTCTGTCACCTCTACGGAGTTGATACCGATCACCTTGATAATATATGTTACTTTAGGAGGCCTATCCACGGGTCGGGGGTTGGTCTACCACTCTTTGGTTATTTGGGAGCCTATTTGTGGTTCAAGGTCCGAGCTACGTACTCTTTGGCTTTTGATGATCTTATTGGTTACTTTCAGAGGCTATTCGCGTTTCAAGGTCTAGGCTATGCACTTCCCGGCTCTTGACTCACCGGGTTCAGTTCTTAGTAGTAATAGCTATTGTATGTACCCAACATGCTTATAGATTCCGTTATGATTTTCATTTAAACTTTCACATGAATGTGCCTTATGGTCTTAGGGTTGTAGTTAGGTTTTAGTTCGCTAGATACTTACTTCATATGAGTTCTAGTCTACACTATTGTGCATTTCTGTTAGATTTTCGCCTTTTGACCTCTTGTGTGTTTAATTGTCGCTTTTCATACTGCCTTTTCTTTTCTTGCTCAGTCGGGCTATGATGCCTACTGAGTATATATTGTTTTGGTACTCATGCTACACTATGCATCTATTTTGTGATGCAGGTCCGAGCACCTGCTATCAACCTTAAGTTTGACCCAACAATTGTTGTATTCAGAGGCGAGGGTAAGCACATGGAATTCTGGATCTTACTTTTATCCATCTGTATTTCTTTACTAGTCTTTTGTATTTTGAATAAGTTTGTTGGTTTGGTCCACTTTTGGGACTTGTACTCTTTTTATTTAGTAGCTTTGTACTCGTGACTTCCAAGGTTTGGGAGGGATCTTTTGAATTTATGTATATGTAAGTTTTGGTTCCTCTTATTTCTCCTATTTATTATTTTAAATTTCTTATTCTTGTCTAGTTTCGACCCTAATACCTATTATTTGACATTCAGAGTCACAGGGTTGCTATGGCTCTAATGAACCTTATCATTGGTCTAGAAAATGTCCACGGCGTGGTATGATTGCACTTGATCCACACCTAGCTCGGCTAGTGGCAGCGGTAGCATTCCCAGCTAGAGGTGGTCCCTAGGGTCAAGACCGGTGAGGCATTTATTAGGAGCACGGGGTTGACCCTAGGGAGGCAGGTCTATTGGTAGGACTAATGCTCAAGGTATAGACGGAAAGGCCCATCTGTATGCAGCTCTAGGGAGGGCGGAGGCTGAGGCATCAAATGTGGTTATAATAGGTATGATTCGTTTGTGCCATTAGCCCACCTCAACTTTATTTGATCCGAGCTCTATTTTAGTCATATGTATTTGTGCATTCTGCTTCTCGATTGAGTATGAGTACTGAGCCCTTGGCAGTGTCATTTTGTGTTTTGACTCCGTGGGTGAGTTTGTACTAGTGGATCAGGTTTTACTGTCACGCTCCAAGACAACACCCTGGACGTGGCCGGCATTCGAGAACCATTGGTGGCTCCCAAGAGAACCCTCGATCTGGCTGACTACTTAACGGAAGATTTGTCTCAAGCAAATTAAAAGCTTTAATGAGAAAAATATAAGTCAACTGTCTCAAATGCTCATTTTAGAAAAAATATAATATTCGTAAAACAATTCAAAGAAAGAATTTCTGAAAACAACTCAATTCTAGTTATCTATATAGCCTCTAAGTTCAACATGAATGTGGGTCAAGACCTTTAATGCCTCAAAGTAAATACTGAAATAAAATGGGGTCCTCCATAATGTAAGGGGGACTCACCAAAACTCTCAAATGGGAAGTCCAAGGTGATCTCAACGGAGCACTTGTTGATCATCCTGAACACCTGTATCTACATCATAAAAAGATGTAAGTCAAATAACATTAGTACATTGAATGTACAAGTATGTAATATAGCCGACGCGAAATGACTTAATGAAAAGACTACAATAGATATAAATATATACTCAACTGAATGTAAACAAATAAATGAGTGAAATTATTTAAACTTTACAAAATACTTAGTCATCTTTGAACTCAACATATTAAGTGATATGATAAAAATACACTTTTAACTCTATTTAGGAGATTCTCTAACCGACAATATGAGAAATGTGATGATACAACATCTTACCCACGCTTCTAGAGCTCTCCTATACCTTACCGGGATATAGAACATCTCAACTACGTGAATAAACTAAAGGCTAATTCTCTACTCGAAATCAATAAGGAGTCGTTTAAAAAGTACGATCCTTTACCCATGTTGGCTACATGGTTTATAAGGAATCTAGATTTTCTGAACTCATCCACATATTGGTGCTCAATACTGCTCCCAATAAATATATATTCATGCTCAAACGTATAAAACATACCCTTTCTCAATTTGAGGTAATTGCTCAAAATATCTTCTTAAAATAGGTAACTGCTCCGACTGAATTCATTAACTTATTTAGAATTCAAAATATCTCTTTTCTTCATGTTAAAAGTGATACATTTCGGAATACTTAGTTCCCTTATACTCTTACTCAAATTATAATTAAAATCTTTCTGAAACTCATCTCATCTTTCTCAGTAAATCAGTTTAAGATAAAAATGTTTCCTTTAAAGATTCTCAAGAATTATAACTCAAAATAGTTTTCATGCTGCAATATAGACATGAATAAATAAACTTTCGGATCTCAATAAGAATATATAAAACTCAATACTCGGAAATCAAGAACTCATCACTCAACGATACTACTAATCTCAAGAATACTAAAAATTCAGGATAAGCCCCTAGATTACTCTTTTATTGAATTTAGATAGATGTAGGGCGTGAGGAAGAACTCAGTCCATCACATTGATAGCCTTACATACATGAAAAGATGACGCTGACTTAAAAACTTGAACCAAGGCTTGAAGTTGAAGAACCCTATATTCTTCTTTCAGAGAAGTTAAAATGTGCGAATTTGATTTTTCTGAGGGTTGGATGTGAATGGGGAGGTTATTAGGCCTTAAGATAGACTTAGGGATCTTAATTGAGTGAAAAAGGTCAAGAATAACCTTCTAGAAATGTAAGAGGACCATAAAAATAAATAAATGACTTCCTAATGAATCCCGTCGGCCAAATCGGCAATTTGTAGGTCTCCTCGCCAAAAATACTCGTTGAATCACCCATTGGAACTTTAGATAACCCAAATACATAGAAACTTAAGATTTTCTAGGCATTTTGGTGATTTGCAATCTCATTCAGCGAGTTGCTGATTGAGCAGGTGACCTCGCCTAATTTCCCAGTCCGGGTATGTTCCAGTAAAACAACCATAACATTTTTCTCCAAACTGAAAAATGATGAAAAATGGGTGGCGTTGTAAAGATGACTGATAGACCTTCAATTTGATAGGTCATGGGTCACCTTATTCATTATGTTCTGAGAGATATGATCGTTTGAAGTTGACCTAAATAAAATCTTATGTCAAAACTTAATCGGTAAAGAAGCTTTCAATTCAACTTTGTGCTAGGGGTTCTTGTCATCTTAATTCATATCCAAATCCATTCCCACACTAAATAATTTACCTTTACACCTAAGATAAATTTAAGAATCACCCAATACGACCTTACATATAGATAAAGGATGTTTCGGGCCTTAGCTTAGAAATTTTCGGAGTGTTAAAATATCACCCCCTTGGAATAATTTAGCCTCAAATGATGGATGAAATAAGCATGGAAGGGGTTGAGAAATGTTTAACAGACCAATTTAATTCATAATACACATAAAACTCATGAAATCAAAACGCTAAAGGAGGGGCTGAATTGAATGTGTACTTTAGGAAGAGTTAATACCTTGGACTGGAACTGAATAGGAGGAGAAGAGATGAGGATATCTAGTTTTCATATCCTCTTCGGCTTCCCATGTAGCCTTTTCAACAAACTTCTTCCTCCACAACACTTTGACTGATGCCACCTTTTTTGTTCTCAACTTGCGAATTTGATGATCAAGGATCTACACCAGAACATCCTCATAGGACATACTGTCTTCCACACTAATAATCATTGTAGGCACAACAAGAAAAAGATCGCTCAAGCATTTCTTTAGCATGGAGATGTGGAATACCAAATGGACAGCCGCTAACTTTGGTGGTAGTTTCAATTCATAAGCTACATTACCGATCCTATTTGATATCCTTTAAGGAGAAATACATTGGACACTGAGCTTCCCTTTCTTACCAGACCTCATAACACCCTTCATAGGTGAAACCTTAAAATAGGCCCAATCATTAACCTCAAAATACAAATCTCTCCTTGTAACATTTGTATAGGATATCTGACGCCTTTGTGTTGTTTTCAACCTTTCTTGAATAGTCTTCCCCTTCTTTGTGGCCTTATGAACCAAGTCTGGACCTATCAACTCAGTTCCACCAACCTCAAACAAGCCAATAGGAGATCTACATCTTTGCCCATAAAGAGCCTCATAAAGAGTCATCAAGATACATGAGTGATAATTATTATTGTAAGAAAAATCTATGAAAGGCAAGTGATCATTCCAATTACGTTTGAAATCCAAGACACATGCTCTCAACATATCCTATAGGGTCTAAATTGTGGGCTCTACTTGACCATCCGTCTAAGGATGAAAAGTAGTATTAAGGTTTACCTTAGAAACCAAACCTTTCTGAAATGACTTCCAAAACTGAGTGGTGAATTTTACACCCCAATAAGAAATGATTCACAAAGGGACTCTGTGAAGTTGGACTATCTCACGGATGTACAAACTGGCATAATCTTCTGCTGAATTTGGATTCTCTAACGGCAAGAAATGAGTTGATTTAATTATCCAATCTATAATAACCCAAATCAAATAATGCTACCTCCGAGATCGTGGTAAGCCATTAACGAAATAGATATTAATCATCTTCCACTTCCATTCTGGAAAATCTATGTTTTAAGCTAAACCATATGGGGTTTCGTGTTCAACCTTGACTTGTTGGCAATTTGGGCACTTAGGAATAAAATCTACAATACACTTCTTCATACTATTCCACCAATAGACTTCTCTCAATTTGAGGAACCCGGATGGATTGAATATCTTAAACTATGGGCTTCTATCATGATCCTCTCTTGGAGATCATCCACCTTTGGAACACACAATCTACCTTGATATCTCATCATACAATCTCCCCCTTGTTCAAAAGTCATCACCTTCTACTTCTGAATATCTGCCTTTAGTTCAAGTAAGATGGAGTGGTTTTCTTAATTCTCCTTCACTTCTAACACTAATGCCGATTCAGCCCCATTCATCATAATAAAACCACCTTCAATGGAATCAAACAAATGGACTCCCAAATGTGCAAGTTTGTTAACTTTCTTAGCCAACTATTTCTTGCCTTCCTCCATATGAGCAGTACTCCCCATGGACATACTGCTCAAGGCATTAACAACAATGTTAGCCATACCTAGGGTGATAGATGATACTTGAGTAACTCTAACCACCTCCTTTGTCTAAGATTAAACTTCTTCTTACTGAAAATATATTGGAGACTCTTGTGGCCAATGAGCACATCCACATGAATGCCATAAAGATAGTGACACCATATCTTGAAACCAAAACCTACTTCTGCAAACTGGAGATCAAGAGTTGGGTAGTTCATTTCGTGAATCTTAAGCTTCTCGAAGGAATATGTTATAACCATACAATTCTACATCAACACACAACCAAGCCCCACTTTGGATGCATTACAATAGACGACAAAACCCTTTGTACCCTCTGGTAGGGTCAACACTGCAGTAATAGTTAATCGAGTTTTAAATTCCTGAAAGCTTTTCTCACAAGCTTCGACCATTGAAACTTAGCCGTCTTTTGATCAATTTAGTCAACAACAATGAAATAGATGAAAATTCCTCGATGAACCTTCTGTAGTAACCTTCATACCTAAGAAACTACTTATATTAGTTGGTGATGTGGGTCGGGGCCAATTCTGCACTGCCTGAATTTTCTGAACAGCAACTCGAATCCCTTTTTAAGAAACTATTTCGCCTAAGAATGTCACATACTCAAGAAAAAATTCAGTCTTAAAACTAGTCATATAACTCCCGATCTTTGAGAGTTTGGAGGACTATTCTGAGATAATTGGCATGATCCTCCTCATTCCTTGAGTAAATCAGGATTTTGTCGATGAGTATAATAACAAACATATCCAGATACTATTTGAATACTCATTTTATGAGATCCATAAATATTGTAGGAGCATTAGTCACATCAAAGGACATAACAAGGAACTTATAATGACCGTAACAGGTCCTGGAAGCTATCTTTGGGATGTAACTTACTCATATTTTCAATTGATGATAACTGGATCTGAGGTCTTTCATAGACAAGAAAGTGGCACCATGAAGCTAGTCGAAAAGGTTATCAATTCCCGCAAGGGGATACTTATTCTTTATGGTGACCTTGTTCAACTGATAGTAATTAATACACATCCTAAGGAAACCATCTTTCTTTCTCACGAATAAGACTAGAGCTCCTCAAGGTGAGATATTTGGTCAGATGAAATCCTTGTCAAGAAGATTTCTTAGTTGTTCCTTTAACTCTTTTATCTCGGTTGGAGATATTCTAGATGGTGGAATAGAGATGGCTTGAGTATCTGGAAGAATATGTATTCCAAAGTCTATTTCCCTATTAGGAGGTACTCCAGGAAGACCATCTTGAAATACCTCTAGGAACTCACTCATTACTGGGATAGACTAAATAGGCGGTGTCTCAACACAAAATAGGAATTCCAAAGAAATTTCATGAATGAGATTTACGGTGTGTAGATCAAACCACGAACTGTAGATAGCCTAGTGGAATGTTTTTAACAACTGTTTAAGAGCGGTAGTTCAGTATTTTCCCATCCCTTCTAAGCCCAAACCACGACACTTTTACACCTGGTTAAGGGTTTAAATAGTGTTAATGAAAACTTCACATTCATTAACGCATCCAAGTCTTAGAACAAGGATCCAAGAGAAGAAAGTTAGGGTTTTCAAGCGTTCTTCAAGTTTTGCCAAGAACTTTGTTCTTTGAGGTATGTAAGCCTATCATAGTGATGGATTGGGTTCGTCCTCATGCCGTACATATATCTAAATTCACTAAAAGAGTAATCTAGGGTTTTATCCTAGAATTTGAGTAGTCTTGAGATGAGTAATATCGTTGAGTTCTAAGTTCTTGATATTTGAGTATTGAGTTTTTTATTGTTATTGAGATTTGTGAGTTGATTTGTTCATGTTTATATTTCAGTAGGAACCCTATTTTGAATTGTTGTTTTTGAGAATCTTTAAAGCAAAGATTTTTGTCTTAAACTGATTTTCTTAGAAAGCAAAGATGAGTTTTGAGAAAGATTTTTAAACATGATTTGAGTAAGAGTATAACAGAACTATGTATTCCAAATATATCACTTTTTACATATAGAAAATATAAATTTTGATTTCTAAATGAGTTTAGAAATATTTCAGAGCAGTTACCTCTTTTAAGAGGATATTTTAAGAAATTACCTCAAATTGAGAAGGAGTATGTTTTATTCATTTCAGCATGAGTATATATGTTTATTAGGAGTAGTATTGAGCACCGATATGAGGATGAGTTCACACAACAATGTATCCAACATGGGTAATGGATTGTAGTTTTTACACGACTCATTATTGCTTTGGAGCGGAGCTTTAGTGGATCCACTTAGTTGTGATGTTCTATATCTAGGTAAGGTATATGACAGATCTAGAAGACTGGGAAATATGTTGTATCATCACGGTGCTCATAGTGATGGTTATCGGTTCGAGAATCTATGAAATATAGTTAAGAGTATATTTTTATCATATTGGATAATATGTTGAGTTCAGAAATGAGTAAGTATTTTGCAATATTAAATTAATTCACTCCTTTATTTCCTTACATTTAGTTAAGTATATATTTATATCTATTGCTGTCCTTTCAATTAGTCATTTTTCTTTGGTTATATTACGTACTCGTACATTCACTCTACTAATGTCATTCAACCTGCATCTTTTTATGATACAGATATAGGTATTCAAGATCATCAATAGACACTTCGTTGAGATCACTTTGCACTTCCCATTTGAGTGTTTGGTGAGTCCTCATTGCATTTCAGAGGGCCCTATTTTTCATTTCAGTATATACTTTGGGGTGTCGAGGGTCTTATCCCTACGTCCATGTTGAACTTAGAGACTTCATAGATAGCTAGAGTTGAGTTGTTTTTAGAAATTCTTTCTTTAAAGTATTTTGCTAATTAATATTTTACTTTAATGAGTATCCGAGATAGTTGAGTTATATTTTCTCCTTAAAGCTTTTAAATTTTCTTGAGTCAAATCTTCTGCTCAGTAGTCTGCCAAATCGAGGGTTCGCTTGGGGGACAAATGGTTCTCGGGTGCCGGCCACATCCAGGGTGTAAGTTCAGGACGTGAAAAAATTTATATCATAGCATGGAGTTCAAGAGTCCTCGGGTGTCTATGAAGTTGTGTCTAGTAGAGTCTTCTTATCAGTGTGGAACGTGCTACATCTATAATGAGGAATTTACGACATTTAGGAACTTTTCACTTTCTTCTTACTCATGTTCATGCGATAGAGTTCAACTCAATAAAAGTTTTTTCTTACTCATGCTTACGTGTGTCTTTTCAGATCATGCCTCCATGAAGAGCTGTTGAAGGACTTCTTGCTAGGAAGAATGCTAATCCTCATGGTCAAGAAGCTCCCAATGCACACGGAGTGCAACCTCAACGTTATTTGATCCGAGCTCTATTTTTTCAAATGTATCAGTGCATTATCCTTCTTTGTTGAGTATGAGTTATTAGCTTTTGGCAGTCGCGTTGCATGTTTTGACCCCCATGGGTGAGTCTGTAGTAGTGGATCAAGTGTTTCGATCTTGTTTTGTGATTTTCCAGGGACCTTATTGAACTAGAGGTATTCAATTGTGATTTTTTCCCAGGCATAGACTGGTTATCCTCCTAACATGTGGTCTTGGATTGTTTTGCCAACACTGTTACCTAAGCCATGCCCATTATTCCTTGTTGTGGAAGGGCTCGTATAGCCGCACAAAAATTAAGATTATCTCTTTTAATCGGGCTCGGATGTTAATGTCTAGAAGTTGTCTAGCTTACTTGGGTTATGTGTGGGATGTGAGTAGGGAGGTTCCTTTCGTTAATTCTATTCCTACTATTCCTGAGTTTATGGATGAATTTCCTACTAGCCTACCTAGCCTTCTCCTAAAGTGTGATATTGATTTTACTATTGACCTTGAGCCGATCACTCATCCTATTTCTATTTTGCCTTTCTCATATGGCCACTACAGAGCTCATCATTTAACTTTTGGTTCTCCTGGATAAGGGAATCATTCAGTATAGTGTGTTACCTTGGGGTAAACCCAGTCCTGTTTATGAAGAAGAAAGACAAATTTATGCTGATGTATATTGACAATAGGTAGCTGAATAAGGTGACAGTGAAGAATTGTTATCCTATGCCTTATATTATTGATTTGCTTGACCAGCTTCAGTGTGCTGCGGTGTTTTCAAAGATTGATTTGGAGATTCGATTACCATCAGGTGAGGATTAGGGTAACAAACATCTCTAAAACCACATTTAGGACTCGTTACGAATATTAAGAGTACCTAGTGATGTATTTTGGGTTGACTAATTCCCTCACTGACTTTACAGACTTGATGACGCATGTAACATTTGAGGATTATGCTTTAGACTTTGAGAGATCATTGACTTTACACCAAGTTCTCAAAGTGCGAGTTTAGGATTGAGATTGTAGGATTCTTGGGCACATGGTATCCAAGGATGGCATTATGGTGGATCTGATGAAGATTAAGGTTATTCATGATTCGTCTAGGCCTACCTCTATCGAGATTCAGAGCTTCATTGCATTGGTAGGCTATTATAGACGGTTTGTGGAGGGCTTCTCTACTATTGTAGAACTGGTAACTTGGTTGAATCACCTTGATGTTATATTTGAGTGGTCTGATGAGTGTGAGCTGGACTTTAAAAATCTCAAGGAGCTACTTACCACCGCTATTGTATTTACTCTTCTAGTTGAGGGTAAGGGTTTCATGGTGTATTATGACGCATCCAACATTGGTTTGGGTTTTGTTTTGATGCACTAGGATGGATTATTACTTATGTGTCGAGGCAGCTTAGAATGCACGAGTGCAACTACTTCAGTTGGCGCCTTACCAACTCAAAGGTGTTGTGAACATTTGGTATGACAAATGAAAAAAACAAGGGTAGAATGAGCACCACTTTTGATTTGGGTTGTGTTTGAGGATGTTTTCTTCGGGTCTTTCTTTCCCTGAGATCTAAGGAAAGCTAGGTGAGAGAGTTCTTCAATCTGTAACAGGAAGCTATGAGTGTGCAAGAGTACAACCTCAAGTTCACCATGTTATCTTGTTATGCTCCGGAGATAGTGGCAGATCTGCGGAGTAGGATAAGTTTGTTCATGTCCGGGCTATCCCGCCTTTCTAATAAGGAAGGTAAGGCAGCTATGTTGATAGGGGACATGGACATAGCCAGACTTATGATTCATGTCAACAAGTTGAGGAAGTTAAGTTGAAGGATAGAGAAGAATTTCAAAACAAGAAGGCTAAGACAGATAATCAAGAGTCTAGTTAGTAGAAGACTGGAAAGGGAATCGATCATTATTTCAGTAGAGATCATCTGGACCTGCTCCATCATCAGGTAGTGCACCTGCACCAAGAACAAGAATGACCACCACAATCAGAATTTCAGAGCTCAAGCTACTCAGTCTCAGGGTAGTGTGGTAGAAAGGGCTACTTAGACCCCCATTTATCCTTAGTGTGGTAGGAACCACCCACGAGCATGTTTTGACTGCTCCAATGGCTGCTTCAAGTGTGGTTAGACGGGTCATTTTATGAGATATCTCTAAGAATAGGCAGGGTAATGGGGGCAACAGAGCCTAATATTCTTTAGCAGCTCCAGCAGACAGAGCTGCTGTGAGAGGAGCTACTTCAGGGACAGGCGGAAGAGCAAACCGTCTGTATGGTATGGCTAGTCCCTAAGAAAAGGAGACCGCACCAGATGTTGTCACTGGTATGCTTAAAGTCTTTTCTATTGATGTATATGCCTTACTTGATCCAGGTGAGAGTTTGTCTTTTGTGACTTCTTATGTAGCCAGATGGTTCAGCATTTGCCCCAAACAACTTAATGAGCCCTTCAGTGTTTCCACACTTGTTGGTGAGTCTATTCTAGCAGAGAGAGTCTATCGTGATTGTACCATCTTTATCAATCACAAAGACACCATGACTTAGTTGAGCTAGACATGGTGGATTTTGATGTTATTATAGGTATGGACTGGCTTCATGCTTGTTATGCCTCGGTTGATTATAGAACTCAAGTAGTAAAGTTTAAATTTCTTAATGAGCCAGATTTAGAGTAGATGAGTAGTTCAACAGTGCCTAAGGGTCATTTTATTTCATACCTTAAGGCCAGAAAGTTAGTTTCTAAGGGCTGCATCGATTACTTAGTCTGAGTTAATGACTCTAGTGTTGAGACATCACCTATTCAGTCAGTTCTAGTTGTGAGTGAGTTTCCACAGGTCTTTCTAGATGATCTTCCTGTATTCCCTCCTAAGAGAGAAATAGACTTCATAATAGATTTTCTTCCCGATACTCAACCCATTTCTATTCTTCCATAAGATTGGCTCCAACTGAGTAAAAAGAGTTCAAAGAGCAATTGAGAGATCTTCTTGATAAGGGTTTCATCCGACCAAGTGCCTTACCTTGGGGCACCCCGATCTTATTCGTAAGAAAGAAAGATGGTTCCCTTAGGATGTGTATAGATTACCGTTAGTTGAACAAGGTCACCATAAAGAATAAGTATCCCCATCAAAGAATTGATGACCTTTTCGACAAACTTCAGGGTACCTCACATCTTTCTATCATCAGTTGAAAGTAAAAGAAAGAGACATCCCGAAGACAACTTGCAGGACCCATTACGGTCATTATGAGTTCCTTCTTATTTCTTTTGGTTTGACTAACTCTCTTGCAACATTTATGGATCTCATTAACAGGGTATTTAAGCTATATCTGGATAGCTTGTTATTGTATTTGTCGATGCCATCATGATCTACTCAAGGAATGAGGAGGATCATGCCAGCCATCTCAGAATAGTCCTCCGAACTCTCAAAGATTGAGAGTTATATGCTAAGTTTTCTAAGTGTGAGTTCACTCTTGAATCTCTGGCGTTCTTAGGCCACATCGTGTCTGGTGAAGGATTTTGGGTCGACTCTCAGAAGATTGAGGCAGTGTAGAATTGGCCAAGACCCACATCCCCAACTGATATAAGAAGATTCTTAGGGTTGGCAGGTTACTACAGAAGGTTCGTCGAGGGGTTCTCATATGTTTCATCCCCATTGACTTAGAAAACATCTAAGTTCCAATGGTTTGAAGCTTGTGAGAAAAGCTTTCAGGAATTGGACCTATGTTAACTACTACTCCAGTGTTGACTTTACCAAAGGGTACATAGGGTTATATCGTTTATTGTTATGCGTCTAGTGTGGGACTTGGTTGTGTGTTGATATAGAATGGTAAGGTTATAGCTTATGCCTCCGGACAACTTAAGATTCATGAGAGGAACAACCCGACTCATGATAATGAGTTGGCAGTTGTTGTTTTTGCTCTCAAAAAAATATTGTCACTATCTCTATGTAATTCATGTGGATGTGTTCACTAACCACAAGAGTCTCTAGTATGTTTTCAGTCGAAAGGAGCTTAATCTCACATAAAGAAGGTGGTTAGAGTTACTCAAAGATTGCAGTATGAGTATTCTCTATCACCTAGGTAAGGCTAACGTTGTTGCTAATGCCTTGAGCAGGTTGTCCATGGGGAGTATTGCTCATGTTGAGGAAGGCAAGAAATAGTTGGCTAAGAAAGTTAACAGAATTGCATGTTTGGAAGTCGGTTGTTGGATTCCAGTAAAGGTGGAGTTGTTGTGATGAATGGGGCTGAATCATCATTAGTGTCAAAAGTGAAGTAAAATCATGTCAAAGACCCCATATAACTTGAACTAAAGGCAAATATTCATAAGAAGAAGGTGATTACTTTCGAACTAGGGGGGAGATGGTGTATTGAGATATCAAGGTAGATTGGGTGTTCCAAAGGTGGATGAGCCAAGGGAGGATCATGGTAGAAGCTCATAGTTCCAAATATTTGATCCATCCAGGTTCCATAAAGATTTACCATGACTTGAGAGAAGTTAATTAGTGGAATAGTATGAAGAGGTGTATTGCATATTTTGTTGCTAAGTGCCCAAATTTCCAGAAAGTCAAGGTGGAACACCAAAGGCCATGTGGTGTGGCTTAGAACATAGCTCTTTCATAATGGAAATGGGAGATGATTAATATAGACTTCATTACTGGCTTGTAGCGATCTCGCATGCACCATGATTCGATTTGGGTGATTGTAGATCGGATGACTAAATCAATCCATTTCTTGCTGATAAAGACTAAAAATTTTGCAGAAAATTATGCCAGTTTATACATCCGTGAGATAGTCTGATTTTTGTCCATCATTTCAGATAGGGGTGCACATTTCACCACTCAGTTTTGGAAGTCGTTTCAGAAAGGTTTAAGTTTGAGGGTAAACCCTAGTTCTGCTTTTCATCCTCAGACAGATGGATAAGAATAGCGCACTATTCAAACCTTAGAGGATATGTTGAGAGCACGTGTGTTGGATTTCAAATAGAATTGGGATGAGCACTTGCCTCTTATAGAGTTTGCATACAATAACAACTATCACTCCAGTATTTAGATGGCTCCTTATGAGGCTCTTTATGGGCGAAGGTGTAGATCTCCTATTGGCTGGTTTGAGGTTGGTGAACGTGAGGTTATAGGACAATACATAGTTCATCAATCCATGGAGAAGTTGAAAATAGCGCCGGGCCATTAGAAATCCTATAAAGATGTAAGAAGAAGAGATGTGGAGTTTGAGGTTGATGATTGGCTATAATTAAAGGTTTCAGCTATGAAGGGTATCATGAGATTTGGTAAGAATGGAAAGCTTAGTCCCCGATACATTGGTCCTTACAGTATATGAAAGAGAGTTGGTAATGTAGCTGATGCATTGGAGCTACTACCAAATTTAGCAGCACTCCATCCAGTATTTCACATCTCTATGCTAAAAAAGTACTTGGGTTGATCCTTCACTTATTATGCCTACCGAGAATATTTGTATCAAGAAAAACCTATCTTATGAGGATATCCCCATTTAAGTTCTTGATCGTTAGGTTCGTAAGTTGAGAACCAAAGAGGTTTTATCTTTCAAGGTCTTACGGAGAAATCAGTTTGTTGAGGAGGCAACTTGGGAAGCTAAGGAGGATATGAAGACTAGATACTCACATCTTCTTTCCTCCGATTTAGTTCAAGACCAAGGTATTAACTCTTCCGAAAGTACTCATTTAATTCAGTCTCTCATTCAGTGTTTTGAGTTCATGAGTTTTATGTGTATTTTGCATTAGATTGGTTTGTTAAAAAATTCCCTACCTTTCCATGTTCATATCATTCAGCATTCGAGGACGAATGATTCCAAGGGGCAGATATTGTAAGACCCTGAAAATTGCTATGCTAAGGCCCGAACTATTATTCATTTACGTGTAAGGTTGTATCGGGTGATTTTTAAATTGTCCTTATGTTTTAAGGTCAATTATTTAGTGAGAGAATTTATTTGAATATGAATTAAAGTCACTAGAACCCCCTAGCACAAAGTTGAGTTGAAAGCTTCCTTATCCAATAAGTTTTGACGTAAGATTCTACTTAGGTCAACTTCAAATGATCATATCTCTCAGAGCAAAATGCATTAGGTGACCCATGACCTATAAAATTGAAGATCTATGAGTCTTATTTCAAACTTCACCAAGTTTGCTTCATTTAACGTTCGGAGTAAAATGTTATGACCATTTTGAAGTTTTTGGGGTCCAATTCCTTCGGATCCATTATATGGGTCGTAGGAACTTATACGGGCCATAGTTTGGGCTCGTAGAATGAACGTTTGAGCCTTATAAATTAGTATACATTCTACAGATTGGATATACGGTCTGTAGAAATTTCTACGCGTCGTAGATTTGACCCGTAAATTGAAATTTTGAGCCTTAAATTCAATAGAAATTCCACGGGTGGGAACTGCGGTCCGTAGATAAAACCACGAACCATAGATGGCCCTATGGAAGGTTATCGATAGCTTTTTAAGATGGGTAGTTTAGTCTTTTCACATCCCATCTAAGCCTAAAACACAATATTTTTACTCCTAGTTAAGGTTTTAAACAATATTAATCAAACATTTTACCTTCATTAACGCTTCCAAGTCCTAGAGCAAGGATCCAAGAGGAGAAAGTTAGGGTTTTCAAGCGTTCTTCCAGTTTTGCCAAGAACATTGTTCTTCCAGGTATGTAAGGCAGTCACAGTGATGGACTGAGTTCATCCTCACGCCCTACATCTATCTAAATTCAATAAAAGTGTAATCTAGGGTTTTATCCTGGATTTTGAGTATTCTTTAGATGAGTAATACCGTTGAGTTCAGAGTTCTTGATTTTTGAGTATTGAGTTTTTTGAAATTGTTATTGAGATCCCTGAGTTGATTTGTTCATGTCTATATTTCAGCATGAATCCTATTTTGAGTTGTAGTTTTTGAGAATCTTTTAAAGAAAAGATTTTGTCTTAAACTGATTTTCTAAGAAAGCAAAGATGAGTTTTGAGAAAGAGTTTTAAACATGATTTGAGTAAGGCTATAAGAGAACTAAGTATTCCAAAATGTATCACTTTTTACATTGAGAAAATAAATTTTTTAATTCTAAATGAGTTAATGAGTTCAGAGATATTTCAAAGCAGTTATTCTTTTAAGAGGATATTTTGAGCAATTACCTTAAATTGAGAAAGAGTATATTTTATTAATTTGAGCATGATTATATATTTGTTGGGAGTAATATTGCGCTCTGACATAAGGATAAGTTCAGAAAACTCACATTTCTCATAAACCATGTAGCCAACATGGGTAACAGATCGTACATTTTAGACGACTCCTTATTTCTTTCGAGCAGAGCTTTAGTGGATCCACTTGATTGAGATGTTCTATTTCCTAGAAAGGTTAAGGATAGTTTTGGTAGCGTGGGCGAGACATTGTATCATCACGTTGCTCATAGTGATGATTGTCCATTAGAGAATCTCCGAAATAGAGTTAAAAGTGTATTTTTATCATATCACTTAATATGTTCAGTTCAGAGATGAGTAGGTATTTTGTAAAGTTTAAATGATTTCACTCATTTATTTCTTTACATTCAGTTGAGTATATATATGTATATATTGCAGTTCTTTCATTCAGACATTTTTCTTCTGCTATATTACATACTCGTTCATTTAATGTACTGATGTCATTTGACTTGCGTCTTTTATGATGCAGATATATGTGTTCAAGATAATCAAAAGGCACTTCGTTGAGATCACTTTGCACTTTGCATTTGAAAGTTTAGTGAGTCCTGCTTGCATTTTGGTGGGCCCCATTTTTCATTTCAGTATTTAGTTTAGGGCATCGATGGTCTTTTCCTGACGTCCATGTTGAATTTAGAGGCTTCATAGATAGCTAGAGTTGAGTTAATTTGACAAATTCTTTCTTTAGAATATTTTGTGAATATTATATTTTTTCTAAAATGAGTATTTGAAATAGTTGAGTTACATTTTCTCTTAAAAGCTTTTAAATTTTCTTGAGTCAAATCTTCCGCTAAGTAGTCAGCTAGACCGAGAGTTTGCTTGGGAGCCAACAATGGTTCTCAAGTGCTGGCTATGTCCAGAGTGTAAGTTTGTGTAACACATCGTATCCTAGACAGACCAGAATGCAGATTTTAGAAGTTGCAGGTTCCACCGAAGGGCACCACCCACGGACCGTAGGTGGGGTCCGTGGTTGGCCAATTGCAACCCTCCCAAAAAAACTTAGATAGAATATTCTAAGGCACGACCCAAGGCCAGACCCACGGACCGTGGATCGAGACCCCAGAACCCCATCGACGGTTGACCAGCACGGACCGTCGGTCCATCCACGGTCCGTCGGTGTGGTCTGTCGGTGACCTTGATAGGTCTTTTCCTTATGCGTTGGACCCCTAAACTATGTAGTTTTGGTCAACTTAAGCCTAGTAACTTAATAAGAACTTACCCTAGTTAATTCATTTTCTAAAATTTAGCAAACTCAGAGCAAAAGAGGAGAAAGAGTCGACTAGCCCTAGTCCAAGAACGCATCGAGTTTTCTTCAGTTCCAGCCCCGAAATCGAAAGATTTCTCCGTGGAATTCATCACCAGGTAAGTGGAATTTCACTAGTGGGTTTCTTTCGCCCATTAGGTCCATAGAATTCAGTCAGAATCTTGATTCCCTTGATATTATCTAGACCTAGGGTTTCTTTAATGTTAGAAATTGTTGGGTTTTATCTGTTAGAATGATCCAAATAAGATTATCATGTTGTTGCTCAGTTTCTTGCATGAAATTCAGAACCCTAGTTATGTAGTTACTTTAGTTCATGAATTATACAATCTAGGCTAGCTATTTCAGTTATATACATGCTTCAGTGTACGAATGTCATAATATCAGATATAATTGTAACATTCTCAAAGTTTGCATGTCAGAACATCGAGCTATCCATGTTTTACAGAATTCAGTCATAATGTGTTAATTTCATAATCAATTGGGAGTAGCTTAATACCGAGTGGACTAGGTTCCAGCGTACCCTCATAGTCCCAGAACTACGTGCCCCGTAGGTTGTAAGTCTCCTCTGTGGGCATCATTTTAGTGATCACACCAGACATGCCTTTATACCTCAGGCAGGGTATATTGGTTCCTCTCGATGGGGCGTATACATCAGACTCCACAATTAGCTCATGTGGTTTTATGTCGGGTATTAGTAGCTCCCATAGTATAGTCAGATTCTAGTGCATTAACCAGGTTATCCATTACAGTTCAGTATTCAGACTCAGCATATCATGTACTTGGTCATTGCATTCAGTTAGCTCATTATTCAGTTTATCTCAGTATTTATATTCAGTTCAGATTATATCATTACTCTTATTGCTTTTTTCAGTTATGATTATTGTTCAGCTTCACTTTATCCTGCATGCTCAGTACCTTTCAAGTACTGACGCATACTCTGTGCTACATCTTCTCGTGATGTAGGTTTAGGTTCTCAGCTTCCAGATCACACATAGATCAGTTCCCGATCTTCAGCTCAGCAGTTTCAGTGGTGAGTCGTCATTCTCCGAGGACAACAAACATGTTTTCTTTGCTTTTAGTCTTAGTTTCAGTTTTTGCTAGATTTAGCTGGGGCATGTCCCAGCATTTCTAGTTAGTTAGAGGCTCTATTTCAGACATAGTTAGACTCGGCTTTAGTATTTGAGTTTGACTTTTCAGTTGTTGTTAATCTCTCCGTATTTATTTATTCAGATGTAGTATGGGTATTCCCCACCATTTCAGATTTATCTTATGATTAGCTTCCGCACAAGGTTTAGTGATTCAGTTATCTTTTAGTATGCTTATGTTATGCCAGCAGAGTTAGCTTGGGGTCACTCGTGATCCTAGGTCCCGTGTCTGCGTCCTGGGGTAGCTTCGGGGCTTGGAAAACTTGGTATCAGAGCATTAGGTTTAAGTGTCCTAGGATGTCTGAAAAGCCGCACTAAGTAGAGTCCTTTTCATGGGTGTGAAGTGCACCACATCTAATGAGGGGGAAGCTACGAAGTGTTTTAGGAAAGTCTCACTTTCTTGATATTTTTATCGTGCGTTGGTATGATCTCTCTCTAACTTATCGCTATGCATTTCAGATTATGCCTCCTCGTAGAGCTAACGCAAGGAATTCTAACGCAGCTCCTCCAGTCCCAGATATGAAAGTTTTGAATGCAGATTTTCGGAATGCTATCCAACTTTTGGCTCAGAGTGTGACTAACTAGAACAATCAACAAGTTCCAGCTCCTACAAATGCTAATGTTGGGTTAGCTACAACTAGAGTTCGTGATTTTATTAGGAAGAATCCGCCTGAGTTATTAGGATAGCAGATTGGTGAGGATCCCCAAAACTTCATAGATGAGGTCAAGAAGATCTTTGGAGTGATGCAAGTGACAGGTAATGATATGGTAGAGTTGGCATCCTATCAGCTTAAGGATGTAGCTCATATCTGGTATACTCAATGGAAAGAGAACAGGGGTACAAATGCAGCTCCTATCACTTGGGAATACTTTAGTGAGACTTTTCTAGACAGGTTGTTCCCAAGAGAGTTGAGGGAGGCAACATGAGTTCATGAATTTGAGACAAGGTAACATGACAGTCCAAGGGTATGGACTCAAGTTCACCCAACTCTCCAGGTATGGTCCTCACATGGTTGCCGATTCCAAGGCTCAAATGAACAAGTTTCCGTATGGAGTGTCAGACTTAGTGAAAACAGAGTACAGAAATGCTATGTTGCTGGAAAATATGAACATCTCTAGGCTTATGACTCATGCTCAGCAGGTTGAGAGAGATAAGCTTAAGGAAATATCTAAGGACAACAAGAAAGCGAGAACAGGTAACTATGACTTCTCTCAACAGAAA
The DNA here is from genome assembly GCA_029582245.1 of Solanum etuberosum. Lineage (NCBI taxonomy): Eukaryota > Viridiplantae > Streptophyta > Magnoliopsida > Solanales > Solanaceae > Solanum > Solanum etuberosum. Next base: position 57,095 of record JAJONR010001233.1, on the reverse strand, counting down.
TTGGGTGGTGGAAATCGCTCTCAGTTTCAGCAAAATCTTCAGCTCTGGCACCTTCGTCAGCTAGTGTTCTATCCTCCAGGTTCTGACAAGATCAGAAAGGTAGGGCATCAGGCTCTAAGTCTTAGGGGAGTGTTTCAGGTACCAAAACCTACCTAACTTGTCCTAAGTTTGGTAAGAACCATCAAGGCAAGTGTCTTGAAGGAAAGGAAGGTTGTTTTGAGTGTGGTCAGACTGGGCACAGGTTGAGAGATTGTCCTTCTTATAAGCAGGGTCAAGGAGGTAATAATTGTAAAGCTCAGTCCATAACTTCAGCAGCACCAGCAGGTCGCCCGACTCAGCAGGGTAACTCATCTGGTACAGGTGGCGGTCAGTGCCAAAACAGGTTGTATGCTCTTCAGGCTCACCAGGATCAGGAAGATTCTCCTGATTTGGTGAATGGTACATTACAAGTTTTTTACTTAGATGTTTATGTTTTGTTAGATCCAGTGGCTACTCTTTCATTTGTAACTCCTTATATAGCAGTTAAATTCGATGTTAGTCCAGAAACTCTCTCAGAACCCTTCTCAGTCTGTACTCCAGTTTGTGACCCAGTTATAGCTAGACGGGTATACAGAAATTGCCCTGTCACAGTCTCTTAGAAAGTCACCTTAGCAGATCTTTTTAGAGTTAGAAATGGTAGACTTCGATATCATTCCAGGCATGGATTGGTTACATTCCTGTTATACCTCAATCGATTGTAGAACTATACCTCAATCGATTGTAGAACTAGGATTGTTCGTTTTCAGTTTCCAGATGAACCAATCTTAGAATGGAAGGTTAGTAGCTTAGCGCCTATGGGTCGATTCATTTCTTACCTTAAGGCCAGAAAGATGATCTCTAAGGGTTATCTGTATCATCTAGTTCGGGTAAAGGATTCAAGCTCCGAAACGCCAACTATTGAGTCAGTTCCAGTAGTTAATGAGTTCCTAGAAGTGTTTCCAGAAGATCTTCCCGGAGTTTCACCCGAAAGGGAAATCGACTTCGGAATTGATCTCCTTCCACATACCCAGCCTATTTCTATTCCTCCTTACAGAATGGCTCCAGCTGAACTTAAGGAATTGAAAGAGCAGTTGAAAGACCTTCTAGATAAGGGCTTCATCAGACCTAGTATTTCGCCATGGGGTGCACCAGTGTTGTTTGTGAAAAAGAAAGATGGTTCTCTCAGGATGTGCATTGACTATCGGCAGTTGAACAAAGTCATAATCAAGAATAAGTATCCTATCCCCAGGATTGATGACTTGTTTGACCGACTTCAGGGTGCTAGTAATTTTTCGAAGATATACCTCAGATCCGGTTATCATCAGCTTAGACTCAGAGATAGTGACATTCCGAAAACAACCTTCATAACTCGGTATGGTGATTATGAATTTGTAGTTATGTCATTTGGACTAACCAATGCTCCTGCAGCTTTCATAGATTTGATGAACAGAATGTTCAAGTAGTATTTGGACTTGTTCGTTATCATCGTTATTGATGATATCCTCATTTACTCTAGGAATGAGGAAGAACATGCGACTCATTTGAGATTTTTTCTGCAAACTCTCAAAGATCACCAGTTGTTTGCTAAGTTTAGCAAATATGAGTTTTGGTTACAATCAGTTGCTTTCCTCGGGCATATAGTATCTAGCGAAGGGATCTGAGTGGATTTTCATAAAATAGATGTCGTGAAACAATGTCCCTGACCTACCTCGCCTATAGATATCAGAAGTTTCTTGGGTCTAGCAGGTTATTACAGATGGTTCGTGGAAGGATTTTCATCCCTAGCCTCTCCATTAACTAAGTTGACTCAGAAAAAGCTTAAGCTTCAGTGGTCAAATGATTGTGAGAAAAGCTTCGCAGAACTGAAAACTAGGTTGACTACAGCTCTGGTTTTGACTCTACTAGAGGGTTTAAACGGTTATGTTATCTTTTGTGATGCGTCCAGAGTCGGCCTAGGTTGTGTGTCGATGCAGCGAGGTAAGGTTATAGCTTATGCTTCTAGACAACTTAAGGTGCATGAGAGGAATTATCTGACTCATGACCTCGAGCTTGCAGCAGTGGTGTTTGCACTTAAGATTTGGAGACATTACTTGTATGGTGTTCTTGTAGATGTGTTCACAGACAATAAAAGCCTTCAGTATGTGTTCACCCAGAAAGAGTTGAATCTTCGCCAGAGGAGATGTCTTGAGTTCCTCAAGGATTATGACACGAATGTGCTTTACCATCCTGGTAAGGCCAATGTAGTAGTAGATGCCCTTAGCAGTTTATTTATGGGTAGTGTAGCACATGTTGAGGAAGAAAGAAAAGAACTAGCAAAGGATGTTCATAGGCTTGCTCGCTTCAGAGTTCGCCTTATGAGCATATCAGATGATGGTGTAACAGTTCAGAATGAGTCAGAATCTTCATTGGTAGCAGAGGTTAAGGAAAAGCAAGACAGTGATCCGATATTGCTTCAACTAAAGGGTGCAGTCCACCAGCAGAGAGTTGAGGTATTCTCCCAAGGGGGAGAAGGTGTGCTTCGCTCTCAGGGTCGATTATGTGTTCCTAAGGTGGATGAGTTAAGATAGAATATTCTTACAGAAGCCCATAACTCCAGGTATTCTATTCATCCAGGCGCCACTAAGATGTACAGTGATCTGCGGGAAGTTTTTGGTGGAATGGCATGAAGAAGGATATAGCAGGTTTTGTGACTAATTGCCCCAATTGTCAGCAAGTGAAGGTAGAACATCAGAAACCAGGGGGTATGACTCAAGAGATCAACATTCCTACTTGGAAGTGGGAAGTGATCAACATGGACTTCATTACAGGTTTACCTCGTACCCACAGACAGCATGACTCCATTTGGATGATACTAGACAGATTTATTAAGTCTGCACACTTTTTGGCTGTTAAGACTATAGACTCGGTGGAGGACTACGCCAAGCTTTACATTAATCAGATAGTCAGGTTGTATGGGGTTCCTTTGTCTATCATCTCAGATAGGGGTCCTCAGTTTACCTCTCATTTCTAGAAGTCATTTCAGAAAGGTCTTGGTACTCAGGTTAATCTTAGCACATCGTTTTATCCGCAGACGGATGGTCAGGGAGAGCGTACTTTTTAGACCTTAGAGGACATGTTGAGAGCTTGTGTGATCGACTTCAAGGGTAGTTGGGATGATCACCTTCCTCTTATAGAATTCTCCTACAATATTAGCTACCATTCTAACATTCAGATGGCCCCTTATGAGGCATTGTATGGGCGTAGATGTAGATCTCCAGTTGGTTGATTTGAAGTAGGTGAAGAAGCCTTGATAGGACCAGATTCGGTTCATGATGCTATGGAAAAAGTGCAGCTCATTAGAGATAGACTTAAGACAGCCCAGAGTCGCCATAAGTCCTATGCAGATGTAAGGAGAAGAGACTTGGAGTTCCAAGTTGATGATTGGGTTTTCCTGAAAGTGTCACCTATGAGGGGGGTGATGAGGTTTGGCAAGAAAGGAAAGCTCAGTCCTAGATATGTAGGCCCTTACAAGGTCTTTAAAAGGGTTGGTAAAGTGGCTTACGAGTTAGAGTTGCCAGTAGAACTATCAGCAGTGCATCTGGTCTTTCACGTTTTGTTTTTGAAGAAATGTGTGGGTGATCCAGCATCCATAATACCTTTAGAGAGTTTGGCTGTGAAAGATAGTCTCACTTATAAGGATGTGGCAGTTGAGATTCTTGATCGTCAGGTTAGAAGGTTGAGAAACAAAAAAGTCACTTCAGTTAAGGTTTTATGGAGGAGTTAGTCTGTAGAGGGAGCTGTTTGGGAAGCAGAAGCAGCCATGAAGGCCAAGTATCCTCATTTCTTTCCTTTCGATTCCATTCCAGCTTGAGGTAATAGTTACTCTTCAGTTTTTCAGTCATTCATGCGCAAATTCAGTCTTAGTATCATGATCCTTCAGTTTGTACTTGCATTTTCAGCATATTTGCATGTCATTGGAACTCAGTTCAGTCAGAAATCAGTTTTCAGAAATTAGTGGTAGGGTTTGCAGCTCTTTCCCTCCATATTCAACTAGTTTAGTATTTATTCGAGGACGAATGTTCCTAAGGGAGAGATAATGTAACACCACATATCCTAAACAGACCAGAATATAGATTTCAGAAGTTGCAGGTGCCACCGATGGGCACCACCCACGGACCGTAGGTGGGGTCCGTGGTTGGCCACCAGCAACCCTCCCCAGAAAACTAAGACAAAATATTCTAAGGCACGACCCACGGCCGGACCCACGGACCGTAGGTCAGGCCACAGACCGTGGTCCTGTTCCGTGGATCGAGGCACCAGAACCTTATCGACGGTTGACCAGCACGGACCGTCGTTCCATCCACAGTCCGTCGGTGACCCCGACAGCTTTTAAGTCAGGGGTCGTTTGGTCTTTTCCTTATGGTTGGATCCCTAAACTACGTCGTTGAACCCCTAAACTACGTAGTTTTGGTCAGTTTAAGCCTAGTAACTTAATTAGAACTTAACCTAGTCAATTCATTCTCCAAAATTTAGCAAACTCAGAGCGAAAGAGGAGAAAGAGTCGACCACCCCTAGTCCAAGAACGCATCAAGTTTTCTTCAGTTCCAGCCCCGAAATTGAAAGATTTCTCTGTGGAATTCATCACCAGGTATGTGGGATTTCACTAGTGGGTTTCTTTCGCCCATTAGGTCCCTAGAATTCAGTCAGAATCTTGATTCCCTGATATTATCTAGACCTAGGGATTTTTGAATATTAGAAATTGTTGGGTTTTAGCTGTTAGACTTATCCAAATTAGATTATCATGTTGTTGCTCAGTTTCTTGAATGAAATTCAGAACCCTAGCTATGTAGTTCCTTTAGTTCATGAATTACACATGCTAGGCCAGCTATTTCAGTTATATACATGCTTCAGTTTACGAATGTCATATTATCAGATATAATTGTTACATTCTCAAAGTTTGCATGTCAGAACATCGAGCTATCCATGTTTTACAGAATTCAGTCATAATGTGTTAATTTCATAATCAATTGGGAGTAGCTTAATACCGAGTGGACTAGGTTCCAGCGTACCCTCATAGTCCCAGAACTACGTGCCCCGTAGGTTGTAAGTCCCCTCTGTGGGCATCATTTTAGTGATCACACCAGACATGCCTTTATACCTCTGGCAGGGTATATTGGTTCCTCTCGATGGGGCGTATACATCAGACTCCACAATTAGCTCATGTGGTTTTATGTCGGGTATTAGTAGCTCCCACAGTATAGTCAGATTCTAGTGCATTGACCAGGTTATCCATTACAGTTCAGTATTCAGACTCAGCATATCATGTACTTGGTCATTGCATTCAGTTAGCTCAGTATTCATTTTATCTCAGTATTTATATTCAGTTCAGATTATATCATTACTCTTATTGCTTTGTTGAGTTATGATTATTGTTCAGCTTCACTTTATCCTGCATGCTCAGTACCTTTCAAGTACTGACGCATACTCTGCGCTACATCTTCTCGTGATGTAGGTTCAGGTTCTCAGCTTCCAGATCACACATAGATCGGTTCCCAATCTTCAGCTCAGCAGTTTCAGTGGTGAGTCGTCATTCTCCGAGGACAACAAACATGTTTTCTTTGCTTTTAGTCTTAATTTCAGTTTTTACTAAATTTAGCTGGGGCATGTCCCAACATTTCTAGTCAGTTAGAGGCTCTATTTCAGACATAGTTAGAATTAACTTTAGTATTTGAATTTGACTTTTCAGTTGTTGTTAAACTCTCCGCATTTATTTATTCAGATGTAATATGGGTATTCCCCATCATTTCAGATTTATCTTATTATTAGCTTCCGCACAGTGTTTGGTGATTAAGTTATCTTTTAGTATGCTTATGTTATGCTAGCAGGGTTAGCTTGGGGTCACTCGTGATCCTAGGTCCCGTATCCGCGTCCTGGGGGGAGCTTCGGGGCATGACAGCTAAACTACTCCTTCACTCTAAAACTGACTCATTAGGAAAGTGACTTGACTACTCAAGTGCTACAATCAACTGAGGCATAACAAATATGAAGCCAGTTCATACCTAGAATAACATTAAAATCAACCGTTTCTACCTCAACTAAGTCAGTCATGGTGTCTTTGTGATAGAAAAAGAAGGTACAATCACGATAGCCTCATTCTACTAGAATAGACTCACCAAACAAGTGTGGAAACACTGAAGGGCTCAAGATGTTGTTCGGGGGAAATGCCGAACCTCATGGCTACATAAGGAGTCATAGAAGACAAACTCGCACCTGAATCAAGTATGGAATAGACATCAATAGAAAATATTTTAAGCAAACCACTGACAACATGTGACAACTTATCCTTATTCTAAGGACTAGCCATAGCATTTAGATGGTTCGCTCCTCCGCCTGTCCCTGAAGTAGCTTCTCTCGGAGCACTAGATCTATCTGCTTGAGCCGCTGAATAAGATTTTCCTCTATTTCCCCATTACCATGGTTGTTATTAGGGCAATATCTCATAAATGACCTATCTGACAACACTTGAAGCAGCCATTGGAGCCATCACAACACGCTCCTGGGTGGTTCCTACCAGACTTAGCACATGTGGGGGTCCAAGTAGCCCCTTGTGACATACTACCCTGAGACTGAGTAGCTTGTGCTCTCAAATTATCATTTTGGTGGTCATTTTTATTCCTTGGTGCAGGTGCACTAGCTGATGATAAAGAAGGTCCAGATGATCTCTACTGAAACGACGACTGATTTCCATTTCCAGTCATCTGCTGACTGACTCTTGATTAGTTGTCTTAGCTTTCTTGTTTAGAAACTCTTATCTATCCTTAAACCTTATCTTCCTCAAAATGTTGCAGATGAGTCATGAGTTTGACTATGTCGATGTCCCCTATCAACATAGCTATCTTACCTTCCTTGTTAGATAGGTGGGATAGCCCGAACACGAACACACACATCCTACTCCTCATTTCTGCCACTATCTCTAGAGCATAGTGGGATAACTGGGTGAACTTGAGGCTGTACTATTGCACACTCATAGCTTCCTGTTTCAGATTTTAAGAACTCTCTCACCTTAGCTTTCTGTGACACCCCAACTTAAGATATGAAGTTTCACATCGGAAAAATACATGAGAGATGTTGGGTATATAGGTTAGTAGGCCTTACCAACTGGTGATGTGTTTTAAAGTTGTGCGAGCCTAGGCCCAATGCGGACAATATCACTAGTGGTCTGAGCCATTACAAATGGTATCAGAGTCACTCCTGTGTCAACCTTGTCGATGTGGGCCATAGTTCAACTGAGTTTAGGCAAATTCTGGTAAGGCGGGGCAAACCTCAATGCTGAGAATAGGAAAATCTCATTCGGTGGGGGCAAACCTTAGCGAGGACGCTGAGTCTATATAGGGGTGTATGTGACACCCAAACTTAAGATAAAAAGTCCCACATCGGCAAAACAGAGGAAATATGGTGGGTATGTAAGTAAGCAAACCTTACCAACTACTAATGCATTTTAAAAGTGTGGGCCTAGGCCCAAAGCGGACAATATAACTAACAAGCTGGACCGTTACAGTAGTTTAGGGACTTTGTTAATCACCACTAGTCTGACTCGGTGCTAAGAAAAATCCTACTAAAAAATATATAGAATCATATCATATTTATAATCTTAGTCTTTGAAATGACAGTTATCTATTAATACTAATTCAATCATAAATACTCATAATCATAAGAATAGTTCCTTTTAAATATCATGATTTTATAACATATCAATTCATAAGAGATACTTAATCGAAAGTATCTAAATCATGATAATATTTTCATAATGAGAATACTTCAAGAAGCAACCTATTTTCATAAAATCATGTCGATACTTTATTCGAAAACATCCTTAGATCATAAGTCCTTAATCATAATGCATGGATATAATAAAATCTTGATTTCATAATCAAAATAGTCATATTGCATGGGTTTATGTAAAATTCATTGAAAACATGTAATTATGATCAAATCATGCATAAGATCAATAAGAATGAATAAAACAATAATCAATTGAACCCATAACAGGATTATGAGAAACCCTAGAATTTTGGTAGGAATCATAGAAGAGAAACAAAGGATTCCTTCAGAGTCGAAGGAGGGAAAAAGATCCATTATTGAATTTCCCTCATACCTTGATGAACCCTAGATTTTTAATTGGAAGAGAAGACTTGAAGCTTGAAGAACCCTTAATCCACCTTGAGAGAATTCCTTGGAGAAGAAGACCTTGAGCTTTTGGGGTTTTGAGGGAATGAGATGATTTTGAAGTGTAAAATCAATTATAGGACTTAGAATAGTCTAGAAACAAAATAGTTTAGGAATTAAAAGGGTAGGAAAAGACCCAAATAACCCTGAGTTAAAACTGTAGAAGTAACTCTACGGATCCATGCACTGTATTATAATAATGGGGAAATTGTGACATCTTCTAGTGGGTCTTGTTGGCTGCGTGATGCCAGAGATAATATTTTTTTATAGTCTTGTTTAAACTCCATGGAGGTGATACTCTCGACCTCCTTTATGCTGCACAAACAGTTCTTTGTGAGTGGTTGTCAATGAGAGGCCTTAGTGTTTTGTTGTCCGATCTTTACATATCTTCTAATTCATATTCTCGGGAAAATATGATTGAGGAAGTATGTTCTGGATTGTAAGAGGCAGAACGACTATATTATATCCAGCTGCTGATGATAAAGTATAATAAGGATTTCCTTTCTGGAAGCTTAGAAGAAAGCAAGAATTCCATGGGTTTTGATTTTGAGTTTATGTCCATCATGCCGCAGAAATCAGCTTCCCTTAGTCAAGCTTCTGCTAGAGCTTTCAAGAAAGTTTTCCGAGATATCAAGAATTCGGTATATAACTATGCAAGCAACGACAATTCATTACTGGCTATGTTGAAAGTTGGGAGTAAGGGCAACCTGCTAAAACTGGTCCAATACAACATGTATCTTGGTTTGCAGTAGTCTTTGATTCCAGTATCATTTAGAATGCCCCGTCAACTTTATCGTGATGTATGGAACAATCATAAATCACATCTTCTTATTGAGAAACCACATAATGTTCCTGAAGGTCTGCTGGTTTGAATACTCTAGAGTGTTTTGTGCATTCATTAACCACCCGTGATAGTTTTTTTAGTGGACATGCTGATGTTTCTGGAACTTTGAACAACAAGCTTATGTTTTTCATGCGTGATTTGTACTGTGGATATGATGGAACAGTCAGAAATGCTTATGGGAATCAAATTGTGTTTTTCTCTTACTACCAAGCAGAGCAAATTGCTTCTACTAAGGGCATTGGTGAAGCCCTAGAAATTCATAACTATGCCATTTCAGAAGCTGCATATAGTGCTTTGGATCAACCTGTCAGTGCACCGGAGTCATCACCTTTACTAAACCTAAAGGTTATCTCTCTATTTATACTGATTAATACTTTTAGGACGTTATACTATCTTGTGCTGGCTAAATGAATATTCTTAAGGATGTGTTCTTAGAATCTATGATCTACTAATTTCTCTGTCAAATACCCTTTTTGGTATTTGGATGTAACTTATACAGAAAATCTGAAAGGGGGAGTCGTAGTGGCAAGAAAACTGCATCAATGTTTCTTTCAAAAAGACTTGGCAGATGGGCTCATGGTTTTGAATATGGAGCTTTAGAGGTCAAGGGTCATCTGGAAAGGCTTTTTCTTTCAGAAGTTGTTTCTACAGTAAATATATGGCAATCTCTCTTCTTGCATTTTTGCACTTACGCTATCCAGTTTTATTGATATCATTTTCATTATTTCTTATCTGACTAGAGATTTCTATAATGTAGCCTCTCCCCCGAAACACTTAAAAGCACTCACAATTGTCCCTGCGTCTGTCATTTTCATATAGATAAGTTAATGCAATGAGACATTCATTTCTTTATTTTAATAATCTTGTGCTCTCCGATTTGTGTTCTCTCCGGAAAATGTGAAGACGAGAAGGCTGAAGCTGAGATCAGTTTTAGATGCTCTTAATATGAGATATAGAGCCACAACAACGAGAGCTGGGAACGATCTTCCAAATCTGCATATAGTGTGCAAGGAAGATGCTTTGCTTTGAGTTTCGTTTTTTATTTGTTAATGGATGTATGGAAATGGAATTCTGAATATGAGGAAAGTAAATTTAGTTATTCGGTCTCAGCTTTTAATGTTATGAAATCGAATCATTCTGAATCCTTCACTGCCTTGTTGCACTTCCACTGTCTCTTGGTCACTGTTTGAGCCCTTGTATTCCTTTAATAACTCTTGCAAATGTGCATGGATTGTTCAGTTACTGAAGCGTGAAAAGAGAAGTCCTAAATTTATATCACTGTTTGTGGATGCAACGGTGAAGTAAAGTAATAAAAGAGAAACAATATTTTTCTTGCACGAGTTTGCAAGAAAGGGAAAATGAAGCTGCTTGATATGGGTAGTATCAGGTTTAAATTATAGGTTAAATTTATAATATCTAAAAATGTTTAATGAATGAAGATAGAGGCTTTATAAGCGCTTAATTGAGCTTTTGCAAAGCTAAAGTTATGGATAAGTTCTGGCATTATGGACATTGAGTTGTCTAAAGTCATTTCTATGGTTATATCATGTTCTTTATGAAGAAGAGTGCAATTTGCATGTGAATTGTCAAATTTTTGTGGTCTCATTAGATTATTGAAGTAATTGAATTCTTTCAACCAAAGATTGCAAAAGATTAATGAATAGAATCTATCACACATACCATTTCAAAGTGACTCTAAATTTAGACGTTTGTAACTATCATTGAAAAGTTGTGGTACAATGTCTTCTTGTTAGATAGCTTTTGTTATTCTATGGACCTTCTATTCTGCTATCATTTGATTTGATATTTTAGTTTTCTAGATTTCTCCACATTTAAAAAAGTTGATATCTTATGGAGAGAGTTGACAAGCCCATCAAAATCATCCAGAGTCTCGACAGGGGAACTATATTTGCAGGTCTTCATGTTTGAAAGTTGGAACAAAATCAAATTCTGGGATGCGCTTGTGGATAGTTTTCTCCAGATAAAGGAATTTATTGATTGGGAATGCAGTCATCCTGATGATATCCATGATCTAACTGTAGCCTATGGAATTGATATAGCATGGGAGTACAAGCTTTTACAGACCGTACTGGTCTTCCGTAAATCACTTTCCTAGAGACCCAATTACCAGGCCACAAATACATATTTTTGGTATTTTGATTCGAGAAAGTAAAAGAAAAGACTAAAAGAAACAAGACTAAAAAAGTTAACAAAAGAAAAAGAATAGGAGTGCAAGAAGAATTTCAATATTTCAGGACAAAGAAACACCGTTTTTTAACCGGCAGTTCGTTGATGCAAAATTGTACACTGCCAATGCAAACACCGGCTACAAACAGTAGTTTAATAGCTTTTTGGGCCAACTAGCGTTATATCAGTGTTTTGACATGGAGACCTGCAGCTTGCAGGCAAAACACCGCTCTAAATAAGTGAAATTTTAAAATTTCTGATCTAACCAACATTGCACCTGTGAAACACAGGGCCACAATTGTGAACCGCCAATGTTTCGTAGTGGCCTCTTCGACAAAAAATGGTCCAACATCAGTTCAACAATTCAACAACCATGTCCAATGGATACCCAAACTTCCCCAAATAATTCATAATTCATTTAAGAAAATATTGACAATTCTCCTAAGGAAGGATGTCCCTTGGTCTATCATTAGGAACCATCAAGTAACACAAGTATGGTCTTTCAACAATTTTCACACCTCTCATTCGCATGATCAATCTAATAACCATATATTAATCATTCAAAATAGGTTTACAATCATTCATGGATTCTATTCAAGCATATTTCTCAACAAAAAAACTAAAGATTCACATAATAATGAAGTTATCCTTAGTAATGACGTCACCCAATCTATCATAGGGCTATCATGCACTACGTAAACACAAATGGGTTGCTCAGACTTCACCCCCAACTAAAATTTTAAGCAATACATAAAAGATTTCACATGTTCTTCTACACATTCAAGCTCAAACAACATAGATCTACTCATTTAAATCACAAAAGCCCTTTTTTTGAGCAACAAAATCAAGCACAATACTTGGGTTTTGGGGAAAACTCATTCTAACATGGAACGATTTTCACATTTTAATAAGCAATACATACAAGATTTCACATGTTTTTCTACTCATTCAAGCTCTAACAACATATATCTAATCATTTAAATCACAAAAGCCCTTTTTCTAAGCAGCAAATTCAAGCACAATACTTGGGTTTTGGGGAAAATGAGTTCTAAAATGAAACGATTTTCACATTTTAATATTATGAAAGCTTAAAATAAGAAAAATAGAGTAGCATACCAAAAGAGTGAAGAATGAAAATACCATTGCTTTGGTTGAAAAGAATTCTCAATAATGAATCAATAAATGCTCAATTATAACTCAACAATAGGGTTCATGCTGAAAAACAGACATAAACAATCAACTCAAGAATCTCAATGCAAGATATAGAAACTCAATAATCAGGAAAAAGAATTCATAACTCATCAATGGAACTCATCTCAAGAATTATCAAAACTAAGGATGTAACCTAGATTATTATTTACCGATAGAATGTAGATGTAGGATATGAGGACGAACTCAGTCCATCACTTAATAGCCTTATATACCTGGGAAGAACGCTAGAAAATCCTATCGTTTCTCCTCTTGATTCCTTACTCTAAGTCGTTGAAGTGTTAAAGAATGTAAACTACGTTTTAACACTCTTTATACACTTAATTTGGTGCAAAAGGGTCATGTTTAGGCATAGAAGGGGTGGGAAATGACTAAACTACCCTTCATAAAAACTGATGAAAACCTTCTATGGGTCCATCTACGGTTCATGGTTTGTTCTACCAACCGTAGTTCCCATACGTGGAATTTATATTGAATTTTAAGGAAATTTTTTTTATTCTAAAGGTCTAATCTACGACCTGTAGAAGTTTCTACGGGCCATAGATCAAATCCGTAGACTTTATACAATTTTCAGGATCAAAAGTCAATTCTACAGGTCACAACTATATCCCGTAGGAGTTCCTACGGCCCGTAGAATGAATCAATAGGAATTGGACCCCAAAATTCAGAGTGTTTGAAGTTTTTGACGACTAGAAAGTACGGGTCGTCAAAATTTTGACGGCTCATAGAAGCAAGTCGTAGGTAATGACTTCAGGCAATTCTGATATGACAGTCTCTAGTAAATGGCCATAAAAGTTTACTCTGAACTTGAAATTAGACAAATTTGGTGTCATCGGGAAGAGGATTTAAAGACCTTAAATTTGGTAGGTCATGGATTATCTAATTCATTATGTGCTGAAAGATATGATCATTTGAAGTTGACTTATGTAGAATCTTATGTCGAAACTTAAATGGTAAGGAAGCTTTCAACTCAACTTTGAGCTACTGTGTTCCTGTGACCTTGAGTCATATCCAAATCCATTCCAACACTAAAAGATTGACCTTTTCACATATGAGCAATTTAAGAATAACGCAATACGATTTTCCATGTAAATAAAGAATGGTTTGGGCCTTAGCTTAGAAATTTTTGGGGTGTTACAATATCTCCCCTTGGAATCCTTCATCCTCGAATGATGGCTAAACAGAGCATGAAAAGGGTAGGCAAATGTTTAACAATAAAATTTAGTTCAAAATACACATTAAACTCATGAACTCAAAACACTGAAGGAGGGACTGAATGGAATGAGTACTTTAGGAGGAGTAATACCTTGGACTGGAACTAAATTAGAGGAAAAGAGATGAGGGTATCTCTTCTTCATATCTTTCTTGGCCTCCCATATAGCCTACTCATCAAACTGATTTCTCCACAAGACTTTGACTGATGCAACCTCTTTGGTTCTCAACTTACGAACCTGGGGATCAAGAATCTGGATGGGAATCTCCTTATAAGATAGGTTGTCCTTGATACCAATAGTCTTGGTAGGAATAATAAATGAAGGATCACCCAACTACTTCTTCAACATAAAGATATGAAATACTGGATGGACGGCTGAAATGACTTCCAAAACTGAGTGGTGAATTGTGCAGCCCTATCTGAAATGATGGACAATGGGACTCCATGATGTCGGACTATCTCACCGATGTATAAACTTGGATAATCTTCTGCTGAATTGGTAGTCTTCATCAGTAAGAAATAGGCCGATTTAGTCATTTGGTCTACAATCACCCAAATTGAATCATGTTATCTACGAGATCGGGGTAAGCCAATAATGAAATAGATATTAATCATCTCCCACTTCCACTATGGAAGAGCTATGTTCTGAGTCACCCCACATCACCTTTGGTGTTTAACCTTGACTTGCTAGTTTGGGCACTTAGCAACAAAATATGCAATACACATCTTCATACTATTCCACCAGTATATCTCTCTCAAGTCATGGTACATCTTTTGTAACCTGGATGGTTTGAGTATCTGGAACTATGAGCTTTTTCCATCAACCTCTGTTGGAGCTTATCCACCTTTGGAACACACAATCTACCTTGATATCTCAACACACCATCTCCCCCTTATTCAAAAGTCATCACCTTCTACTTATGAACATTTGTCTTTAGTTCAAGAAATATGGGGTCTGTGTCTTTCTTCTCCTTTACTTCTGACACTAATGACGATTCATCCCCATTCATCATACCAACTCCCTATTCACTAGAATCTAACAAACGTGTAAGTCTGTGAACTTCCTTTCCCAACTCTTTCTTGCCTACTTCGACATGAGTAGTACTTTCCATGGACAACCTTCTAAAGGCATCAGCAACAACCTTAGCCTCACTTACGTGATAGGGGATACTCATGTCATAATCCTTGAGTTACTCAAACCCCCTTCTTTGTCTGAGGTTAAGCTCCTTCTGGTTGAAAACATACTGGAGACTCTTGTGGTCGGTGAACACATCTAGATAAGTGTCAAAGATATAGTGATGTCATATCTTAAGAGCAAAAGCTACTACTGCCAACTCGAGATCATGAGTCGGGTAGTTCCTTTCGTGAATCTTAAGCTGCTAGGAGGCATAGGCTATAACCTTACCATTATGCATCAACATGCAACCAAGCCCCACTCTGGATGCATCACAATAGATAACAAAACCCTTTGTACCCTCTGGTGGAGTCAACACTAGAGTTGTAGTTAACCATGCTTTCAATTCCCGGAAGCTTTTCTCACAAACTTCAGACCATTAAACTTAGCTATATTTTGAGTAAATTTAGTAAATGGCGATGAAATAGATGAGAACCCCTCGATAAACCTTCTATAGTACCCTTCCAACCTTAAGATACTTCTTTTATCATTATGGGATATGGGTCTGGGCTAATTCTGCACTGCCTCAATCTTCTGATTGTCGACATGAATTCCTTCGCTTGACACAATGTGGCCTAAGAATGCCATGATTCAAGTCAAAACTCACACTTAGAGAACTTGGTATATAACACTCGATCTTTGAGACTTTGGAGGACTATTCTTAGATGACTAGCATGGTCCTTATCATTCCACGAATAAATCAATATGTCATCAATGAACAGTATAATAAACATGTCCAGATACGACATATATACTCTGTTCGTAAGATCCATGAATGTTGCAGGAGCGTTAGTCATACCAAAGGACATAACAAGCAACTCATAATGACCGTAACGGGCCCTGAAAGATGTCTTTGGATGTCACTTTCTCTCACTCTCAGTGATGATAGCCAGATCTGAGGTCTATCTTAGAGAAACAAGTGGACCCCTGAGGTTGGTCGAAAAGTTCTTTAATTTTTTGAAGGGGATACTTATTCTCTATGGTGACCTTGTTAACCTGGTGGTAATCGATACACATCCTTTGGGAACCATCTTTCTTTCTCACGAATAAGACCGGAGTCCCCCAAGGTGAGACAGTTGGTCGGATGAAACCCTTATCAAGAAGATCTCTCAACTGCTCTTTTAACTCTTTTAACTCAGTCGGAGCCATTCTATATGACAGAATAGAAATGGGTTGATGTCACGACCCAGGGGCACCCCCTAGAGGCAACATGGCGTATAGAACCCCGAAGGACTCCATACAAGCCACTTAGCTCTCATAACATAAGAAATAAAATAATAAGAGTAAAACAATAGTCCAAGTCCAAATCATTTTATAGAAGAAAAGCGAAAGTCTAAACACTTTGTCTCATCATAGCCATCTAATACAATCGAATGAAGTTGTTCCTAGCCCATACATCATGTCCAAAAGAGAAATACATGAAAGAAACTAAAAACAATAAACTCCATCGTCGAAGCAAGAGGACTCAACAAAGCTCAGGAATTACGAACTCAACTATTAGCCACGAGACTCGGAAACCTATTTGTCGGACCCTACATTTGGGAAAAATATAGGCAAGAGTATGCGTTAGTACAAAATAATGTACCAAGAATGATAGTCATGCATAAAACAGTTAAAACATGCTAAAAGGGACATTTCATTTCATGACATGCAATTGACCAAGCTAAACATAATATAAAAGAGTCATAAAACATAAGTCATAAAATCATGGTCAATGCAAGTTAACTTCATCTTTAAAACCTTTGAACTCATGTGAGATACTTCTTGAAGTAACCTTAGTTCATTATAACTTGTGGGGAATTAGCCTTAACCCACATAGAGACCATGTGAGCTATAACATGATCCCCCGGTGTCTCCCACACCGAAATGGGTTTGTCCTACTTGCCAAGGTAGAACCATGAACTTCTAGCTTAAGTGGATCCACTAGCTAATCAACCTATTGGGGCACATAGTTTAAGGGATAAGGAGATTGCTACTAGAAACCCGACCTCTACTACGGGGGAGCTCCCATCTCATGAGATTTCTTCTAGAAACCCGGCTTCTACTATGGGAGAGCTTCCATCCCATTATCAATATCCACTCGGTGCTAAGCATAAATCCCACGTAATAGTTATTTCTTACTTGACCTCATTATTCATGAAAAGGTGTCCTTGGACAACCAATCCAAGCTAGTTCATTAGGATAGCTCTTACTCTTTGATTCAATTAGGTGAGAAAGCCTTTCAACCTAAGAATCCTTACTGATGTGAGAAAACCTTTCACATCATGCTTAGGTGTGTTTACGAGAATTTCCTTTCAACAACACAACACCACAACAAAATCATCATTAATACTTTACTCTCAAAGCATCCTTAAAACATTTGCATAGATTTCATAAGAAAATGCATAAGTCCATAATTTACCTCTTGAGGTTCAAAACCCACTTTCAATCATCAATACTTAGAAAACATGAGTTAGATATGGATTTCATCATAAATACATGCAAAGCTTGCAATACATGCTTAATTTCATAAAACTCTTGCTTTATACTTAAAATCCCTCGTCATATGATTCATAACTTGAAAACATAGGGATTACATGGGTTCATGGGGAAATCATCATAAAATAATTATATTTAATCAATTCATGCATAAGAGATAGTAATTCAATCATTTAAATCAATAATGAAAGGAACCCAAGGTAATTGAAGAAAACCCTAACTCAATTGGGGAATTCTACCTTTAGAAATAGAGGAATTTGGAAACTCCATGGATGAAAACTATCATACCTTGAATCTAAATGCTAGCCTTCAATGGAGGAATTGAGACCTTGACTTGAAACCCTAGGATGAATCTTCTTCTTCTTCTTCAAGTTTCTAGAGAGAGAAATATTTGGAGAGTTCTTCTTTTGTGAATTTGGAAGAATGAAGTGAATGGGCTAATCTGGTGGTCGAAAATACTCATATAGGGGTCTTAATGAAGGGTAAAACGACGTAGTATAGGAACTAATTAATGAGGAAAAGACCTAACTTCCCCTAACAATAACTCTCAGGTGACCACCGACGGACCTAGTCAACGGACCATGGTTTGACCTACGATCCGTCAAGGTGGACCGTGGTTGGTTATTAGAAAATTGGATTCTGGGGCCTCGAACCACGGACCCTAATCGTGGACCGTGGTCTGACCTACAGTCCGTAGGTCTGGCCGTGGTCCTGAGGCTTTGAAACATTGTCAAGGTGGCCAATCGACGGACCACACTACGGTCCGTGGTCCTACCCACAGGCTGTGGTTGTCCTCCGTGGCTGACACCTGCAACTTCCCAAAATCTGTTTCGTTTCCTTTTTTCTGATACGGGGTGTTACAATATCTCCCCCTTGGGACCATTCGTCCTCGAATGAGATTAAAACTGGTTCTAAAAGATTTAAGAGAGGAACTAACAACCCAACCTACAATGCAATGCATACAACCAAGTAGGAAATATCGACTCCAAGCTAAGACGTTCTCGAAACATCATAAGAGGGGTGAAACTAACCCTAGCAGCCCATTATGCATGCAATGCACATATACTAGGAGGAAACATCAACTCCAAGATAAATATACTCAATGCATCATAAGGAAGTAGGAGCTACATCTAGCAACCCAATATGCATGAAAATTCAAAATTTCTCATGCTCAAGGAGGAACTACCTTCTCCAAGCTAAAAGAATGCTCAACACAATCTCATGGAGCCCATATGCAATTTACTCTTAAAATGCATAACTAAAGCATGTTCATCAATTCAACTCATGAAGTCTATAGGCAACTCATACTCAATGCACTACAACATGAGGAAAATCAATCATATAAACTCATCTTTCTTTCAAAACACAAGTTTTTCATGAACATGTATAACATAAGGAAATCATGGATACACATAAAAACACATGACTCCAAAACAAAGGTCTAACCAAGAGGAACTCATTACCTCAAGCTAAAGTAGGAGTAGAAGCAAAAAGATGAGGATATGGAGACATCATATCGGCCTCGGCCTCCCAAGTAGAACCCTCAACTAAATGATTCCTCCACAATACTTTCATGAAAGTAACTTCTTTATTTCTCAACTTCTTGACTTGCCGGTCTAAAATCTCAACCGAAACTTCCTCATAAGAAAGATTTTCATCAACTCCCAAACCCTCTAAGGAAATTATAGATGTTGGGTCACCATCACATTTCTTCAACATAGAGACATGGAAAAGCGGATGCACCGATGCCAACTTATTTGGCAAATCTTGCTAGTAAGCAACCTTACCAACACGCCTCAAAATCTCATATGGGCCTACATAACGGGGACTAAGCTTCCCTTTCTTACCAAACCTCATTACACCCTTCATGGATGAGATTTTCAAGTAAACCCAATCATGAAAATCAAACTCAAGAACTCTGTTTCTCACATCGGCATATGACTTTTTCCGACTTTGAGCCATTTTCAACCTTTCTTTAATAAGTCAAACTTTCTCTATGGCCTCATGTACCAATTCGGGATGTATTAGGGCAACTTCACCCACCTCAATCCAACCTATAGGAGATCTACACCTACTACAATAAAGAGCCTCAAATAGAGCCATACCACTACTCGAGTGATAGCTATTATTATATGCAAACTCAATCAATGACAAATGGTCATCCCAATTACCCTTAATATCAATCACGCAAGCTCTCAACATATCTTCCAAAGTTAGGATAGTACGCTCCGCTTGCCCTTTTGTTTGGGGATGAAAGGCCGTGCTAAGCTTGACCTTAGTGCCAAGACCCTTTTGGAATGACTTACAAAACTGAGATGTGAATTGGGTACCACGATCGGAAATAATGGACAAAGGCACTCCATGCAACTTTACCATTTCTCTCAAGTACATCTTGGCATAGTCCTCCGCCGAATAGGAAACTTTGACGGGAAGGAAATGAGCAAATTTCTTCATCCAATCTACTATAACCCAAATTGAGTCATGTTGTCATCGGGTGCGAGGCAAACCAACAATAAAATCCATATTTAAGTTTTCCCACTTCCAAGTAGGAATGCTAATGTATTCGGATAGACCTCCCGGTCTCTGATGCTCAACCTTCACTTGTTGGCAATTTGGACACTTAGCCACAAAACTCGCAATATCCTTCTTCATCCCGTTCCACCAATAGACTTCTCGTAAATCACGGTACATCTTGGTGGCTCTCGGGTGAATGGAATACTGCAAACTATGGGATTCTGTCAAAATTCGTTCTCTCAAGTCATCCACATTTTGAACACATAAATGACCTTGGTATCTAAGTACCCCATCTCCCCCTTGGGAGAAACCCTCAATGGATTTCTTAAGCACTGCTTCTTTTAATTCTACAAAAATTGGATCAAGACCTTGCTTAGCTTTCACATCCGCCACAAAAGACGATTTAGACGCATTGTGAACCATAACACCACCCTTGGTGGAGTCCACCAATTTCATACCTAATCAGGCCAACCTATGAACATCTCGAACCAACTCTTTCTTCTCTTCTTCAATATGAGCCACACTACCCAGAGACAACCGACTAAGAGCATTCGCTACCACATTAGCTTTACCGGGATGGTAAAGAACACTCATGTCATAATCTTTCAAAAACTCAAACCACCTTCTTTGGTGAAGATTTAGATCTTTCTGATTGAACACATATTGCAAACTCTTGTGGTCGGTAAACACATCTACATGCACACTATATAAGTAATGCCTCCAAATCTTTAAGGAAAAAACAACTGCTGCTAGTTCAAGGTCATGGGTAGGATAATTATTCTAATGAATTTTAAGTTGCCTTTAGGCATAGACAATAACTTTTCCATTTTTCATAAGCACACATCCTAGCCCAATTCTTGAAGCATCACAATAAACCACAAAACCATCCGCCCCTTTCGGTAAGGTCAACACCGGAGCGGAAGTAAGTCTATCTTTCAACTCTTGAAAACTCTTTTCACACCTCTCGGTCCTTATGACTTAGCCTTCTTTTGAGTCAAAGCCGTCAAATGAGAGGCAATTGAAGAAAATCTCTCAACAAACCTTCTATAATAACCGGCTAAACCCAAGAAAATTTTAATATCCGAAGGAGTTAGAGGTCTAGGCCAACTCTTGACCGCATCTGTCTTCTTAGGATCTACCTCAATACCCTTACTTGAAACAATATGACCAAGGAAAGGTATGTATCTTAGCCAAAATTCACATATGCTAAACTTAGCAAAGAGTTGTTGGTCCTTAACAATTTCCAATACGATCCTCAAATAATCAATATGCTCATCCTCACTCCTTGAGTAGATCAAAATATCATCAATGAACATAATCACAAACATGTCAAGGTATTGTCTAAACACCTTATTCATCAAATCCATAAACGCTGCCGGAGCATGAGTCAACCCAAACGACATTACCAAAAACTCATAATGACCATACAGAGTTTTAAAAGCCGTTTTTAGAATGTCATCCTCTCTCACCCTCAATTGGTGATAATCCGATCGAAGATCAATCTTAGAGAAATAACTTACCCCTCGAAGTGGGTCAAACAAATCATCTATCCTCGGAAGAGGATACTTATTCTTAATAGTCACCTTGTTTAACTGACGATAGTCGATACAAATACAGATAGAACCATCCTTCTTCCTAACGAACAAAACTAGAGCACCCCATGGAGAGATACTCGGTCGGATGAAACCTTTATCCAACAGATCTTTCAATTGTTCTTTCAACTCCTTAAGTTCTGCCGGAGCCATATGGTAAGGAGGAATAGTGATAGGTTGTGTATCTGGGAAAAGGTCAATACCGAAGTCTATTTCTCGCTCGGGAGGAATACCGGGTAAGTCATTTGTAAACACTTCCAGAAACTCATTTACAATGGGGACCGACTCAAGAGAAGGGGTTTCAGAATCTACATCCCTCACCCTAACTAGATGGTAAATGCAACCCTTAGAAATCATCTTTCTAGATTTTAAACAAGAGACAAACTGACCTTAGGCATAGAATTTCCCCCCTTCCACTCTAGGAAAGGCTCATTTGGAAACTGGAACTTGACTACACGAGTTCTACAACCAATAGAAGCATAACATGAGTGCAGCCAATCCATACAAAGAATCACATCAAAGTCTAACATATCAAGTTCTACCAAGTCAACAAGAGTAACTCTATGGGACAAGGAAACAGGACACTCCCTATGTACCTTCTTAGCCACAATAGAATCATCAACAGGAGTAGAGACATAAAAAGGATCTAACAACACAACGGGGAGAACATCTAACCTCATAACCACATATGGCGTCACAAAATAGAATGTAGCACCGGGATCAAGAAAAGCATATACATCTAGTTGAAAAACTTTCAACGTACCGGTAACCACATCGGTAAAACTCTCTTTTTCATTTTGCTTAAAAGCATTGGAAACCGAACCACTAGAAGGAGATTGCTTTCCTTCTCTTCCTTTAGCCGTAAGCATCGGGCAATCCCTCATTTTGTGACCACTTTTTCCACAACCATTCGTACCGGCTAGGTACCTACCCTCGTGCTTCCTTCCACACTTAGTACAAGTAGACCTAGACAATAAAGATCCACTACCATTACCTCCTTGAGGCTTGGGCTTAGACGCCCTATCTTTGTTAAACTTTGGAGGAGCATTAGAGGAATCTTGACAGGAAAAAATTTGTCGGAATCTAGAATGACCATGTCCATCAGTGTAACTCTCCGAGGCTACCCCCTAGATGTAAACGCGGGACCTAGAATCACGAGTGACCTCAAGCTAAGCCTGAGCTGGCATATCATAAGCATACTAAAAGATTACTGAATAAAATATAATATGCGGAAGCTTAAAACCATAATTAACTAAATGTAGGGAAAATACCCAATACTAAACTGAATATATAAAAGACTATGAGCTTAATGATACTAAACAATCACTCGTAAGCTAAAGCTGAATCTTATGCTATGTCTGAAATAAGCCTCTAACTGACTAAAGTTGCTGGGACATGTCCCAGCTAGCTATAGTAAAAACTGAAACTAAAACGGGAAGACTGAATAGAAAACATATAAATCATCCTCGAAGCATGAGGACTCACCACTGATACTGCTGAACTAGAGATCGGGAACCGATCTATGCGTGATCTGAGTGCTGAGGACCTGAACCTACATCACAAGAAAATGTAGTGCAGAGTATGCATCAGTACTTGAAAGGTACTGAGCATGCAGGATAGGATAAAGCTGAACAAGCATATAACTGAAGTAAAGCATACTGAGCAATAATAAAATCTGAACATGATGAATATACTGAAAATATACTAATCTGAACTAAACTGAATGGAATGACCAAGTATATAACATGCTGAAACTAAATACTGAAATATAACTGGAACCTAGTCAAGTGCACTAGAGTTTGACTATGGGAGCTACTAATAACCGACATAAAACCACGTGAGCTAAACGTGGAGTCTGATGTGTATGCCCTATCGAGAGGACCCAATATACATTGCCAAGGGTAGAGAGGCAAGACTGGCGTGATCACTAAATGTAATGCCCACAGAGGTGACTTATAAACCTACAGGGGCACGTAGTTCTGGGACTATGAGGGTGACTGACCCTAGTCCAACTCGGTGTTAAGTATACTCCCAATAGAATGTATAAATTACAACTTAATTGAAATAAACTAGATAGCTTGAGATTCTGACATACTAACTGAAAAAGCAACAATGTCATACCAATAATGAGACATTCAATATCTGAGGCATGTATATCTGTTTAAACTAACCTAGCTAGTGTAATTCATGAACTAAAAAAATCTACACCACTAGGTTTCTGAATATCATGCAAGGAACTAAGCAACAATATGATAATATGATTTGGATCATTCTAACAGCTAAAACCCAAAAATTTCTACATTCAAGAAAACCCTAAGTCTATATAATATGAAGGGAATCAAGATTCTGACTGAAATCTAGGGACCTAATGGGTGAAAGGAACCCACTAGTGAAATCACACATACCTAGTGACGAATTCCACGGAGAAATCTTTCGATTTCGGGGTTGAAACTGATGAAAATCTGTTGCGTTCTTGGAGAGGGGTTTGGTCGACTCTTTCTCCTCTTTCACTCTGAGTTTTATGAATTTTTTTGGTGAATGAATCGCTTATGATAGATTCTAATTAAGTTATTAGGCTTAAACTGAAAAAACTACATATTTTAGGGGTTAAACGACGTAGTTTAGGTGCCCAAACCATAGGGAAAAGACCAAACGACCCTTGACATTAAAAGCTGTCGGGGGTCACCGATGGACCAGACTGATGGACCGTGGCAGGACCGACGGTCCCTTTTTGTCGGGCGTTGTTCGGCAACTGGGAGTTGAAATCTAGGGGTCTGACCTATGGCTCTGGACCACGGACCGTGTTCTAACCTACAGTTCGTAGGTCTTGGCGTAGGTTGACCCTTAGCTGAATTTTCTGGGAGTTCTGGAAGGGGGTTGAAGGTGGCCAACCACGGAGCCCACCTTCGGTCCGTGGGTCACCCTTCTGACCATAGGTGGCACCTGCAAATTCTGAAATGACTATTGGTTGGTCTTTCTAGGATACGGGGTTTTACATTATCTCCCCCTTGGGAATATTTGTCCTCGAATTAAGACTAAACTAGCTACGTATGGAGGGAAAGAACTCTAAACCCTACCACTAAGTACTGAAAACTAAAATCTGACTGAACTAAGTTCCAAGAACATGCAAATACGCTGAAAATGCAAGACTTACTAAAGGAACCAAAATACTAAGACTGAATTTACGCAGGAGTAACTGAAAGACTGGAGAGAAACTATTACCTCAAGCAGGAGTGGAATCGAAAGGAAAGAGATGAGGATACTTGGCCTTCATGGCTGCTTCTACTTCCCAAGTAGCTCCCTCTACGGACTGACTCCTCCACAAAACCTTAACTGAAGCAACTTCATTGTTTCTCAACCTTCGAACCAGACGATCAAGGATTTAAACTGGCTCATCTTCATAAGTGAGACTATCCTTCAAAGCCACACTCTCTAATGGCATTATAGATGCTCGATCACCCATACACTTCTTCAACAAGGAAATGTGAAATACCGGAAGGACTGCTTCTAGTCCCACTGGCAACTCTAACTCATAAGCCACTTTACCAACCATTTTCAAGATCTTGTAAGGGCCTACATATCTAGGACTGAGCTTCGCTTTCTTGACAAATCTCATCACCCCCTTCATAGGTGACACTTTCAAGAAAACCCAATCATCAACTTCAAACTCTAAGTCCTTTCTCCTAACATCTGCATAGGACTTCTGACGACTCTGGGCATTCTTTAGTCTATCTCTAATGAGCTACACTTTTTCCATGGCCTCATGAACCGAATCTTGTCCTATAAAGGCTTCTTCACCTACCTCAAACCAATAAACTGGAGATCTATATCTATGCCCATACAATGCCTCAAAATGGTCCATCTGAATACTCGAATGGTAGCTATTATTGTAGGCGAACTCTATAAGAGGAAGGTGATCATCCCAACTACCCTTGAAGTCGATCACACAAGCACTCAACATGTCCTCTAGGGTCTGAATAATACGCTCTGCCTGTCCATCTGTATGTGGATGAAATGTTGTGCTAAGATTAACCTGGGTACCAAGAGCTATCTGAAATGACTTCCAGAAATGAGAGGTAAACTGAGGACCTCTATCTCAGATGATAGACAAAGGAACCCCATGCAACCTGACTATCTCGTTAATTTAAAGCTTGGCGTAGTCCTCCGCTGAATCTGTAGTCTTGACAGCCAAAAAGTGAGCAGACTTAATAACTCTGTCTACTATTACACAAATGGAATCACGTTGTCTGCGAGTCTGAGGTAAACCTGTAATGAAGTCCATGTTGATCACTTCCCATTTCCATGTAGGAATGTTAATCTCTTGAGTCATACCTCCTGATATTTGATGTTCTATCTTCACCTGCTGACAATTAGGGCACTTAGCCACAAAATCTGCTATATCCCTTTTCATGCCATTCCACCAAACGACTTCCCGCAGATCACGGTACATCTTAGTGGCACCTGGATGAATAGAATATCTAGAGTTATGGGCTTCTGTAAGGATCTACTATCTCAACTCACCCACCTTAGGAACACATAAACGACCCTGGTAGCGAAGCACACCATCTCCTCCTTTGGAGAAAACCTCAACTTTCTGCTGATGGACTGCACCCTTCAATTGAAGCAATATAGGATCATTGTCTTGTTTTTCCTTAACCTCCGCTACCAACGAAGATTCTGACCCATTCTGAATTGTCACGCCATCATCTGATATGCTCATAAGGCAAACTCCTAAGCGAGCGTCGGTGTACATCTTTTGCCAATTCCTTCCTTTCTTCCTCAACATGCGCTACACTACCCATAGATAGTCTGCTAAGAGCATCAGCTACAACATTGGCCTTACCAGGATGGTACAACACATTCATATCATAGTCCTTGAGGAATTCCAGCTATCTCTTCTGATGAAGATTCAACTCTTTTTGGGTGAACACATGCTGGAGGCTCTTATGGTCTGTGAACACATCTACATGAACACCATACAAGTAATGTCTCCAAATTTTTAGGGCAAACACCACAACTCCAAGCTCGAGGTCATGAGTCAGATAGTTCTTCTCATGCACCTTAATCTGTATCGAAGCATAAGCTATAACCTTACCTCCCTGCATCAACACACAACCTAGGCCGACTCTGGATGCATAGATCACATAACCATCTGAACCCTCTGGTAGAGTCAAAACAGGAGTTGTAGTCAACCTAGTTTTTAGTTCTGCGAAGCTCTTCTCACACTCATCTGACCACTGGAACTTAACCTTCTTCTGAGTCATCTGAGTCAACTTAGTCAATGGAGAAGCTATGGATGAAAATATTTCCACGAACCTTCAGTAATAACCATCCAAACCTAAGAAACTTATGATATCTGTAGGAGAGGTGGGTCCGGGCCATTGCTTCACTGCCTCAATCTTCTGAGAATCCACTCGGATCCCTTCGCTAGACACTATATGACCAAGGAAAGCAACAAATTACAACCAAAACTCACATTTGCTAAACTTAGCGAATAACTAGCGATCTTTGAGAGTTTGAAGGACAACCCTCAAATGAGTCGCATGTTCTTCCTCATTCCTAGAGTAAATGAGAATATTATCAATAAAGACGATAACGAACAAGTCCAAATACTGCTTGAACACCCTGTTCATTAAATCCATAAAAGCTGCAAGAGCATTGGTTAGTCCAAAAGACATAACTACAAATTCATAATGACCTTACTGAGTCCTAAAGGCTGTTTTCGGGATGTCACTATCTTTGACTCTGAGCTGATGATAACCAGATCTGAGGTTTATTTTCAAAAAATGACTAGAACACTAAAGTTGGTCGAACAAGTCATCAATCTTGGGGATAGGGTACTTATTCTTGATGGTGACTTTGTTCAACTGATGATAGTCAATGCATATCCTGAGAGAACCATCTTTCTTCTTCACGAACAACACTAGAGCACCACATGGTGAAATATTAGGTCTGATGAAGCCCTTATCTAGAAGGTCTTTCAATTGATCTTTCAATTCTTTAAGCTCAGTTGGAGCCATTCTGTAAGGAGGAATAGAAATAGGCTGGGTACCTGGAAGGAGATCAATTCCGAAGTCTATTTCCCTTTCGGGAGGAATTCCAGGAAGATCTTCTGGAAACTCATTTACTATTGGAACTGACTCAAGAGTTGGGGTTTCGGAGTTAGAATCCTTAACCTGAACAAGATGATAGATATACCCCTTGAAAATCATCTTTCTGGGCTTAAGGTAAGAAATGAATAGACCCATAGGCACTGAGCTAGTACCCTTCCATTCTAAGAATGGTTCGCTTGGAAACTGAAACCGAACAACCCTGGTTCTATAATCAACTGAGGCATAACAGCAATATAACCAATCCATGCCTAGAATGATGTCAAAGTCTACCATTTCTAAATCTACAAGATCTGCTGAGGTGACTTTCTGAGAGACTGTGACAGGGTAATTTCTGTATACCCGTCTAGCTATAATTGGGTCACCTATTGGAGTAGAGACTGAGAAGGCATCTGAAAGATTTTCTGGACTAACACCAAAATTCGCTGCTATATAGGGAGTTACAAAGGGAAGAGTAGCCCCTGGATCTAATAAAGCATAAACATCTAAATGAAAAACTCGTAACGTACTAGTGACCACATCATGAGAATCTTCCTGATCTTGGCGAGCCTGAAGAGCATACAACCTATTCTAGCACTGACCACCACCTGTACTAGATGAAGTACCCTGCTGAGTTGGGTGACCTGCTGGTGCTGCTGGAGCTGTAGACTGAGCCCTACTATTGTTACCTCCATGCCCCTGTTTGGTAGAAGGGCAATCACTCAACCTATGGCCAGACTGACCATATCCAAAACACCCTTCATTCCCTGCAAGACACTCGCCCGGATGGTTATTACCACATTTTTGACAAGTTAAGTAGGTCCTGCTACCTGAAACACTCCCCTGAGACTTAGAGCCTTGTGCCCTACTCTTCTGATATTGTCTAAACCTGGGAGATGGAGCACTAGCTGATGAAGGTGCTGGAGCTGAAGACCTTTGCTGAAACTTCAAGTGATTTCCACCACCCGATTTCTGCTGAGAGCACTCATAGTTACCTGTCCTAGCCTTTTTGTTGTCCTTAGCCATTTACCTAAGCTTATCTCATTCAACCTGCTGAGCATGAGTCATGAGCCTAGAGATATTCATTTTCTCTAAAAACATAGCATTTCTGCACTCTGTCTTAACTAAATCAGACACTCCATACAAAAACATAGACATTTGCACCCTAGAATCAACAACCATATGGGGAGCATACCTAGAGAGCTGGGTGAACTTAATTCCGTACTGTTGGAATGACATAGAGCCTTTCCTCAAATTCATGAATTCCTGAGCCTTGGCCTCCCTCAACTCTCTCAGGAAGAACTTTTCCAGGAAACCTCCAGTAAAGCAATCCCAAGTCACAGGAGCTGCATCAGTACCCCTATTTTCTTTCGATTGCATGAACCAAATGTGAGCTACATCCTTGACCTGGTAGGATGCCAACTCTACCCTATCATTCCCAGTTACGTGCATCACTCCAAAGATCTTCTTAACCTCAACGATAAAATTTTGTGGGTCCTCACCAACATGTGACCCTAGAAACTCTGGTGGATTCATCCTAATGAAATCATGAACCCTGGCAGCAGCTGACCCATTATTAGCATTGGGAGGAATTAGGGCCTGTTGATTGTTCCGGTTAGTCACACTCTGAGCCAAAAGCTGGATAGCATTCCGAAGCTCTACATTCGAAACCTCTTGATATTGTACTGGAGGAACTTCATTAGCATTCCTGGCGTTAGCTCTACGAGGAGGAATGATATGAAACGCATAAAAAAAGGTAGATCATACCCACGCACGATAAGAGTAACAAAGAAACTAAAGTTTTCCTAAAACACTTCGTAGCATCCCTCTCATTAGATGTGGTGCACTTCTTACCTATGAAAAGGACACTACTTAGTGCGACTTTTCAGAAATCCTAGGACACTTATAACTAATGCTCTGAGGCCAAGTGTGTCACACCCCGAGGCTATCCCCTAGACGTAAACATGGGACCTAGGATCACGAGTGACCCCAAGCTAACCCTGAGCTGGCATATCATAAGCATAATAAAATATTACTGAATAAAATATACTATGCGGAAGCTTGAAACCATAATTAACTGAAAGTGGGGAAAATACCCAATAATAATCTGAATATATAAAAGACTATGAGTTTAATGATACTAACAATCACTCATAAGCTAAAGTTGAATCTAATGCTATGTCTGAAATAAGCCTCTAACTGACTAAAGTTGCTGGGACATGTCCGCAGCTAGCTCTAGTAAAAATTGAAACTAAAAAGGGAAGACTGAATAGAAAACATGTAAATCGTCCTCAAAGCATGAGAACTTACCACTGATACTGCTGAACTAGATATCGGGAACCGATCTATGCGTGATCTAATTTCTGAGGACCTGAACCTACATCACGAGAAGATGTAGCGTAGAGTATGCCTCAGTACTTGAAAGGTACTGAGCATGCATGATAGGATAAAGTTGAACAAGCATATAACTGAAGTAAAGCATACTGAACAATAATAAAATTTGAACATGATGAATATACTGAAAAGATACTGAATATGAACTAAATTGAATGCAATGACCAACTATATAACATTCTAAAACTGAACACATAAATATAACTGGGAACCTGGTCAAGTGCACTAGAGTATGACTGTGGGAGCTACTAATAACCGACATAAAACCACATGAGCTAAATGTGGAGTCTGATGTATATGCCCCATCGAGAGGACCCAATATACCTTGCCAAGGGTATAGTGGCATGGCTGGCGTGATCAATAAATGTAATGACCACAGAGGGGACCTATAAACCTACGGGGGCACGTAGTTTTGGGACTATGAGGGTGACTGACCCTAGTCCAACTCAGTGTTAAGCATTCTCCCAATAGAATGTATAAATTACAACATAATTGAAATAAACTGGATAGCTCGAGATTTTGACATGCTAACTGAAAAAGCAACATTGTAATACTAATAATGAGACATTCAATATCTGAGGCAAGTATATCTGCTTAAACTTACCTAGCTAGTGTAATTCATGAACTAAACGAATCTACACCACTAGGATTATGAATATCATGCAAGGAACTAAGCAACAATATGATAATCTGATTTGGATAATTCTAACAACTAAAACCCAACAATTTCTACATTCAAGAAAACCCTAGGTCTAGATAATATTAAGGGAATCAAGATTCTGACTGAAATCTAGGGACCTAATGGGCGAAAGGAACCCACTTGTGAAATCCCACATACATGGTGACGAATTTCATAGAGAAATCTTTTGATTTTGGGGCTGAAACTGATGAAAATCTATTGCATTCTTGGAGAGGGGTTTGGTTGACTCTTTCTCCTCTTTCGCTCTGAGTTTTATGAATTTTTTTGGTTAATGAATCGCTTAGGGTAGATTCTAATTAAGTTACTATATTTAAACTGACTAAAACTATGTAGTTCAGGGGTTAAATGACGTATTTTTGGTGCCCAACGCATAGGGAAAAGAACAAATGACCCCGAACTTAAAAGCTGTCGGGGGTCACCGACGGACCGTGGCAGGATCGACGGTCCGTTCTGGTCACCCGTCGTTCGGCGTCTGGGAGTTGAAATCTGGGGGTCTGACCTACGGCCCTGGATCACGTACCGTGGTCTGACCTACGGTCCGTAGGTCTTGGGGTAGGTTGACCCTTAGCTGAATTTTCTAGGAGTTCTGGGAGGGGGTTGTAGGTGGCCAACCATGGACCCCACCTACGGTCTGTGGGTCACCCTACGGTCCGTAGGTGGCACCAGCAACTTCTGAAATGACTGCTGGTTGGTCTTTCTAGGATACGGGGTGTTACAATCGGACTTTGCATGTGAGAAATTTCCATCACCGGTCTTAGCCCTCTTTAGCTCTCTAAACTTTTCCTTGAGTTTATTTTTCTCCATTTTTTGTGCATGAACCATGAGACGAGAGATTTCCATGTCATGAATGAGCATGGCGGTTCGGCACTCTTTAACCACCATTTCGGACACACCCAAAACGAACATGCTCATCTTAGCCCTTGAATCCGCAACCACTTCTGGAGCATATTTCGACAATTGAGTGAACTTTAGAGCATACTCCCTCACATTCATATCCCTTGCCGGAGGTTAATGAACTCAAGCACCTTGGCTTCCCTCATATCTATGTAAAAGAATCTATCAATAAAAGCGGCTTTAAACTTCTCCCAATCAAGAGGACCCACATCTTCCGGTCTCCCTTCTTTTCATTGATTATACCATATTTGAGCCACTTCTTTTAGTTGATAAGCGGCCAACTCCAATTTTTCTACCGGTGTAACTCCCATGATCATCAAAACCTTGTAGACCTCATCAATGAACTCTTGAGGATCTTCCTCAACTTTAGAACCATGAAACTCCGGAGGATTCATCCTTGTGAAGTCCCTCACTCTTAAAACCGTCGTACCCACATTTGGGTTCACGGGAACCGCAACCTCTCTATTTGCTTGGGCCGTCACCGCTTGAGCCAACCCTTGAAAAGAAGCCCTAAACTCCTCATTTGACACTTGTTCGGCCAACAGATCGACCGGAACTTGAGGAGCTTGGGGAGGAGCTTCTTGTTCCTCATTCTCCCTCACATTCCTTTTAGCATAAGCTCTTCGAATAGCCATATCCTGAAGAACATAGGATAAGGATTAGGAGAGATACTTTATAAAGTTAAACTCTATCGCATAACTTAAGATTAATGAAAGAAGTGGAGTTTCGTAATCAACTTGTAGCCTCTCATTCATAAATATGGTGCGCTTCACACTTATGAACAAACTCTACTAGACGTTGCTTATGAGATATCCTAGGACCATTCTAAACCTTGTGCTCTGATTACTAAATTTGTCACGACCCAGGGGTACCCCCTAGATGCAACATGGCGTATAGAACCTCGAAAGACTCCATACAAACCACTGAGCTCTAATAACATAAGAAATAGAACAATAAGAGTAAAACAATAGTCCAAGTCCAAATCATTTTATAAAAGAAAAGCGGAAGTCTAAACACTTTGTCTCATCATAGCCATCTAATACAATAGAATAAAATTGGGCCTAGCCCATACTTCATGTCCAAAAGAGAAATACATGAAATAAACTGAAAACAATAAACTCCATCCTCGAAGCATGAGGACTCACCAAAGCTCGGAAATCATGAACTCAACTTCTAGCCACGAGACTCGGAAACCTGACTGTCGGACCCTACATTTGGGAAAAATATAGGCAAGAGTATGCGTTAGAACAAAACAATGTACCAAGTA
Source organism: Solanum etuberosum (assembly GCA_029582245.1). Taxonomy (NCBI): domain Eukaryota; kingdom Viridiplantae; phylum Streptophyta; class Magnoliopsida; order Solanales; family Solanaceae; genus Solanum; species Solanum etuberosum. The sequence goes on along the minus strand of JAJONR010001233.1, from coordinate 24,317 downwards.
TGATAGCCATGCATAAAACAGTTAAAACATGCTAAAAGGGACAGTTCATTTCATGACATGCAGTTGACCAAGCTAAACATGATATTAAAGAGTCATAAAACATAAGTCATAAAATCATGGTCAATGCAAGCTAACTTCATCTTTAAAACCTTTGAACTCATGTGAGATACTTCTTGAATTAACCTTAGTTCATTATTACTTGTGGGGAATTAGCCTTAACCGACATAGAGACCATGTGAGCTATAACATCATATCCGGTGTCTCCCACAACCAAAAGGGTTGTCCTACTTGCCAAGGTAGAACCATGAACTTATAGCTTAAGTGGATCCACTAGCTAATCAACCTATGGGGGCACATAGTTTAAGGGATAAGGAGATTGCTATTAGAAACCCGATCTCTACTACGGGGGAGAACCCATCTCATGATATTGCTTCTAGAAACCCGACCCCTACTATGGGAGAGCTTTCATCCCATTATCAATATCCACTCGGTGCTTAGCATAAATCCCACGGAATAGTTATTTTTTACTTGACCTCATTATTCATGAAAAGGTGTCCTTGGACAACCAATCCAAGCTAGTTCATTAAGATAACTCTTACTCTTTGATTCAATTAGATGAGAAAGCCTTTCAACCTAAGAATCCTTACTATGTGAGAAAACCTTTCACGTCATGCTTAAGTGTGTTAATGAGAATATCCTCCCAACAACACAACAACATCATCATCATTGATACGTTACTCTCAAAGCATTCATAAAACATTTGCATAGATTTCATAAGAAAATGCATAAGTCCATAATTTACCTCTTGAGGTTCAAAACCCACTTTCAATCAACAATACTTAGAAAACATGGGTTAGATATGGATTTCATCATAAATACATGTAAAGCTTGCAATACATGCTTAATTTCATAAAACTTTTGCTTTATACTCAAAATCCCTCATCATATGATTCATAACTTGAAAACACAAGGATTACATGGGTTCATAGGGAAATCATCATAAAATCAGCATATTTCATCAATTCATGCATAAGATATCATAATTCAATCATTTAAATCAATAATCAAAGGAACCCATGGTAATTGAATAAAACCCTAACTCAATTGGGGAATTATACCTTAAGAAATAGAGGAATTTGGGAACTCCATGGATGAAAACTATCATACCTTGAATCCAAATTCTAGCCTTAAATAGAGGAATTGAGACCTTGACTTAAAACCCTACGATGAATCTTCTTCTTCTTCTTCAAGTTTCTAGAGAGAGAAATATTTTCAAAGTTCTTCTTTTGTGAATTTGGAAGAATGAAGTGAATAGGCTAATTTGGGGGGTTGAAAATACTTATATAGGGGTCTCAGTGAAGGGTAAAACGACGTAGTATAGGAACTAATTAATTAGGAAAATACCCAACTGCCCTAACAATAACTTTCAGGTGACCACCGATGGACCCAGTCGACGGACCGTAGTTTGACCTACGGTCCGTCCTGGTGGACCATGGTTAGTCATCAAAAAGTTGGATTATGGGGCCTCGAACCACGAACCCTAACCACAGACCTTGGTCTGACCTACGGTCCATAGGTCTGGATGTGATCCTGAGCCTCTACAACTTTGGTAAGGTGTCCAATCCACGGACCACATTACGGTCCGTGGTCCTGCCCACGATCCGTGGCTGGCACCTGCAACTTCCCAAAATCTGTTTCATTTCCCTTTTTTGGATACAGGGTGTTAAAGTTGTGTATTAGGAAGAATATCTATTCCTAAGTATATTTCTCTCTCATGAGGGACTTTGGGAAGATCGTCTAGGAAGACCTCTTGAAACTCACTCACAACTGGAACTAACTGAATAGGTGGTGTCTCAACAATAAAGTCATTCACTTAGACTAAGTGATAGATGCACCCTTTAGAAACTAACTTTGTGGCCTTAACGTATGAAATAAAATGACCCTTAAGCACTACTAAACTACTCCAAAATTAAACTGTCTCATTAGGAAGCTGAAACTTGACTACTCGAGTTCTACAATCAACTGAGGCATAGCAAGAATTAATCCAGTGAAAATCAAAATCCATCATGTGTAGCTCAACAAAGTTAGCCATGGTGTCTTTGTGATAGACAAAGATGGTACAATCATGATAGACTCTTTCTGCTAGAATAGACTCACCAACAGGTGTGGAAACACTGAAGGGATCAAAAAGTTGTTCAGGCAAAATGCCGAACCTCATGGCTACATAAGGAGTAACAAAATAAAAACTTGCACATGGATCAAGTAAGGCATAAATATCAATAGAAAATACTTTAAGAAGAACAGTGATAACATCTGACGAGTTCTCCTTATCCTGACGACTAGCCATAGCAAACAAACGGTTTATACCTCCACCTGTTCCTGAAGTTGCTCTTCTCTGAGCAGTCATGTCTACTAGAGCTGGTGAAGAAGATTGGGCTCTACTACCCCCATTACCTTTCCTATTTTTAGAGTAATCTCTCATGAAATGACCCATCTTACCATACTTGAAACATCCATTAGAGCCATCATGACATTCTCCTAGGTGGTTTCTGCCATACCTAGTCCAAGTGGAGGTCCAGTTAGCCCCTTGTGCCACACTACCTTGAGACTGAGTACCCTGAGCTCTTAAATTTTGCAAATTATGATTCCTCCGATCATTCATGTTTCTTGGAAAAGGTGCACCAGTTGATGATGAGATAGGTCCAAATGACTTTTGTTGAAAAGATTAATGATTCCCATTTTCGGCCTTCTGCTGGCCATTTCATGAATTACTGTCTTGGCCTCTTGTTGCAAAACTCTTCTCTATCCTATAACTTATATTCCTCAACCTACTGGACATGAATCATGACCTTGACTATGTCCATGTCCACTATCAATGTAGCCACCTTACCTTCCTTACTCGATAAGCGGGATAGCCCATATACGAACAAACTCAACCTACTCTTCATATTTGTCACCATCTTAAAAGCATAGAGGAACAGCTGAGTAAACTTTAGGTTGTACTCCTACACACCCATAGCTTCTTGTTTTAGATTCAGGAACTCTTTCACCTTAGCTTCCCTTATCTCTCATGGAAAGAAGTGCCCCAAGAAAGCATTCTCAAACACAAACCAACATAAAAGTGGTGCCCCCTCTACCCTGTTCTTTTTCCCCTAATCATATTATATCCTAGATACGCCTTTGAGCTGATATGAGGCTAACTTCACATGCTCTGCATCAGCAACACGCATGACCTTAAACACTTTCTGAATCTCTTCCACAAAGTTCTCAGGATCCTCAGTGATCGTCAACCCTGTAAACTTTAGGGAATTCATCCTAAAAAACTCACGTATTCTAGACGTATCAACAACATTACTCCTCATTGACTAGCCTGATTTGCCACAACCTGATTCAACATTTGAATAACATTTAAGAACTTAGCATTAGTGACATTTCCCTAAGGGGGTTACACTTCTGGTGCATTGGGAGCTTCTTGACCTTGAGGATTAGCATTACTCCTAGTAATACGTCCTCGAACAGTTCTTCATGGAGGTATGATTTGAAAAGGTATGCATAAATTTGTCTTAGAAAAAACTTTTATAGAGTTGAACTCTATCGCACGAACAGGAGTAAGATTAAAGTGAAAAGTTCCTAAATTTCGTAGCTTCCTCAAAATAGATGTGGCACACTTCACACTGATAAAAAGGACTCTACTAGATACGATTTCATAGACACCCTAGAACCCTTGAACTTTGTTCTCTGATACCATGTTTGTCACACCCTGAGCCTACACCCTGGACGTGGCCTACACTCGAGACCCATTATTGGTCCCCAAGAGAACCCTTAGCCTAGCTTACTCTTTAGCGGAAGACTTACTCAATCAATATATGGCTTAAAAGAAAATCTGATTATTTAAACTCAAAGTCAATACTCAACTCAAACATCTGAAATTATTCAATGTAATAAACATAATACTTGTAAAACTGTTTAATAACAACTCTGAGGACATCTCAATTCTAACTATATATGAAGCTGTTAAAAGTAAGATAAGTGCCGGGACAAGACTCATGACATCTTAAAGATACTTAACTAAAAGTAAATGTGAAGTCCTCTGAAATGCGGAGAGGCTCACCAAAAGCTATCTGAAGTGCAAAGTGATCTCAACAAAGCGTCTGTTGATGATCCTGAACACCTATATATGCATCATAGAAACATACAGGTTGACTGACTATAGTACATTGAATATACGAGTATGTAATATAGCTGAAGCAAACAACTTAAAGAAAGGACTGTAATAGATTAAGATATACTCAATTTGAATGTAAAGAAATAAAGGAACTAAATCATTTAAAACTTTAAAAATACTTACTCATCTCTGAAACTCAACATAATAAGTGATACAGTAAAACTACTCTTTAACTCTATTAGGAGATTCTCTAACTGACAACCATCACAATGAGCTACGTGAGGATACAATGTCTCACCCACGCTGCCAAAACTATCATATACCGTGCTGGGGTATAAAACTTCTCAACTAAGTGGATCCACTAAGAAATAAGGATTCATCCAAAAAGTATGATCCTTTACCGATGTTGGAAGACATGGTTTATGTGGATTTTGAGTTGTCTGAACTCATTCCCATATTGGTGCTCAATACTACTCCCAAAAATTTACTCATGCTCAAATGTATAAAACATACTCTTTCTCTGTTTTGAGTTAATTACTATAAATAACCTCTTAAAAGAGGTAACTACTCTGAAATACCTTTGAACTCATAAACTCATTTTAGAAATAAAAGTTTCTCTTATCTCAATGTAAAAATGATACATTTGGGAATACTTAGTCCCCTAATATTTTTTTCTCAATCATGTATAAAACTCTCTTCAAAATTCATCTTAGCTTCCTCAGAAAAAATAGTTAAGACCATTGTTTGGTTAAAAATGATTCTCAATAATAACTCAATAAATTCTCAATTATAACTCAATAATAGGGTTCATGCTGAAAGATAAACATGAACAATCAACTCAAGAATCTCAATGCAAGATATAGAAATTGAATAATCAAGAAATAGAATTCAAAACTCATCAACAAAACTTATCTTAAGAATCATCAAAACTAAGGATGTAACCCTAGATTATTCTTTACTGATAGAAAGTAGATGTAGGGCGTGAGGATGAACTCAGTCCATCACTATGTTAGCCTTACATACCTTGGAAGAATAAAGTTCTTGGCGAAATCGACAAAATTCAAAGAATGTTAGAAAACCCTAGCTTTTCTCTTCTTGAATCCTCGCTCTAAGTCTTTGAAGTGTTAAAGAATATAAAAGAATGTTTTAAAACTGTTTAGACCCATAAAGGTGAAAAAGGGTCATGGGAAAAGACTAAACTACCCTTCTTAATAACTGACGAAAACCTTCTATCAGCCCATCTACGGTTCATGGTTTGTTCTATGAACCGTAGATCTCATCCGTGGAATTTATATTGAATTTTCCAGCTCAAAAATTCATTATATGAGTCCAATCTATGACGCACAGACATTTCTACGAACCGTAGTTCCAATCCGTAGACTTTATACAATTATTGGGCTCAAAAGTTCATTCTACGGGTCGAAACTACGACCCATAGAAGTTCCTACGATCCATTGAATAGATCCGTAGGAATTGGACCCAAAATTCAGAGTCTCTGAAGTTTTGACGACTTGATAGTATGTGTCGTCAAAATCTTGACGGCCCATGGAAGCAAGTCGAAGGTACTGACTTCAAGCAAGTCTGATATGACAATTTGTGGTAAAATAGCAATAACTTTTTACTTTGAACTCAAATTGAGGCAAACTTGGTGGTGTTAGAAAGAGGACTCAAAGACCTTCAATTTAGCTCGTCATGGTCTACTTAATTCATTATGTGGTGGGAGATATGATCGTTTGAAGTTGATCTAAGCAGAATATTATGTCAATACTTAATCGATAAGGAATCTTTCAACTCAACTTTGTGCTAGGGGGTTCGTATGACCTTGAATCATATCCAAATCCATTCCAACACTAAAGAACTGACCTTTTCATAAATGAACAATTTAAGAATCACCCCACACAATTTTACATTCAAATAAAGAATGGTTCAGGCCTTAGCTAAAAAAAAAATCAGGGTGTTACAAATACCTATACTATCGCATCTTGACCCTAAACTCAAGACCTATAACTATCTTTCTATTCCTAAATCTACCCAAACCTTCTCATTCTCTCAAAATTCCCAAAATCCCATCCAAGTTCATCCCCTCCAAATCTTCTCAAGCTTCAAGGAATAAAAACTAGGGTTCAAGCTTCAAGTCTCCTTTTTCCTCCATTTCTTTTAGGCTTTGATCATCAAGGTATATATGTGGGAATTCATCAATGGGTCCCATTCAACTATTGAGTCGCAAAAGATTTTAATTTTACAATTCAATTTCGTCAAGATTGATTAGGGTTTCATCCAATTATCTGTGGTTCCTAATTGTTATGATTCAATTATTTGATCTTGATCTTATTATAAATAATTTGATTCAGTTAAATGTGTTCCAATTGATTTCATATGGACCCATGCATTATTCATGATTTTGACTTTGAATTTATGAAGACATCTATGAACTTATGAATGGTAACTTATGAAAGTTTATGCATGATTTATGAAAAGTTGTTTTATGATCTAAAAGTTGCTTTTGAGATAACCATCAATGAAATTGTGAAAGATTTTCTCACATAAGAAATCATGATTAGTGAAAGGTTTTCTCACACATGCATGATTCATGATTTTGTAAGCTACTCTATGATGTTTTAAGCTAGATTAATAACTTAATTGTACTTTTCTATGTATTATGATATGTTATGAACATGATTATTCCATTGAGATTTTACTTAGTACCGAGAGGATATTGAGATGGAGGCTATCTGGTTAGTACAGGTAGGTCTCCAGTAGCAATCTAAATATCCCTAAGTACCTGGCCCCATAGGATTTGTCTTAGAAAGGCATAGCTAGTGGATCCATCTAAGCTAATATGTATGGTCCTTGCCTTGGCAAGTAAGTATATATCTTTTTTGGTGTGGGAGAAAGACACCAGATTCCATGTTATAGCTCACTTGGTCTATGTCGGTTAATGGTAAATATCTCAAAAAATGGACTAACTTACTTTCAAAGGTTTTATGAAACTTTCATATTGTTTTAATATGCATTGACCATGTTAATGATTTATTATTCTTCATAAAGATTTTTACTATGTTTTAGCTTGGTCATGCATATCATGTTTTCCTTAATGTCTCCTTATTAACATGTTTTATGTTCTTATGCATATCCCTCATACATATTACATTCCATATATTAATGCACACTTGTGCCTATAGTTTCTCATAATGTAGGGTCTGATGCTTCTTCTTCTTTCACTCGTGGCTAGTTGCTTGATCGATTGCTTAATCATGAATATTTGGTGAGTCCTCCAGTTTTGAGGACCATTTTAACACCTCGGTCTTAGAAAGAACTAATTTTAGCAAGAACCAATTTGGAGATAGCTAAATTGAGAATTTTACAAGTTAGCCTTTAATTGTGAGTTTTGGGTCAACTTCAAGCAACTATAACTTTTAGTACAAGATGCGTTAGGTTACCCATATCGTATAAAATGAAAGATCATTGAGGCATCTTTCTAACGCCACCGAGTTTTCTAAATTCTGAGTACGGATGAGAGAGATATTCCTATTTGAATTCAGCCTGTTCGATTAAAGAAATTCATCTGAATCAAGGAGGGGTATTTTTATATTTTCCTTACCCAACAAGCCTAACTCATTTTTAGTAATATTTTAGGGGTCTAAACTGACTTATATTAGTTTTCACAATTCCTAAAAGTGCTTAGGGTTTTAGAGAGAAGTTCAAGAGGAGAAAGACAGGAGAAGTTCAAGCGTTCGTTCAAAATTCTTACGGTCTTTGAAAAGTTTCGCCAAGGATTCAATCCTTTGGAGGTATGTAAGTTCTCATAGTATTGGTTTCATTCACCCACATGTCAATCATGTGATTTTTATCAGTAGTTTCGTTCTTGAGGTCGAATGATTTGAGTTCTTGAGGTTTTGTTCTTCGTTATTGATAATGAAGCTGTTGTTGAGTTCTTGAGGTGAGAGTTGCGAATGAGTGTTGTTCTTGGTGGGCTTTGATGTAGATTTCGTTGTAATTATGTTGGGTTTATGAATCCAAAAGAGTTTGAGGGAAATCATTCAATTCTAGATGAGTTAGGGCATTAGATTGAACAAGAAAATTTGTAAAAATTCTGGGAAGGAGCTTGGGGCAGCGCGCCACCATAGCGCCAGAACTACTGCTAAGTACTTTGGGGCGTGTAGCGGTGCGCCACTCAGTTCACCCAAAACATTGGTCTATAGTTTTGGCGCTGGCGCCCCGTGCCACTTAGTGCGCCAGGGTCGCCAATTCCCTACCGTTCTGACCTTCTTTCTCTGTGAGTTCCCTCGAATCGTACCTATGTTTTTTACTTGATATCCACACTTAAAATATCCATTAATCCTTGAGAGATCATGCATATCCAAGTCACAATTCTTGAATTCATAATTCAAATTCAAAATAGAGTTGAGGGTAATGTTTGAGGAAGTTCTTTTAAGTCATTTGAGAGGTCTTTTGCAAACCTTTAAAACTTGTTTTAAGACTTGAGTACTTGAGTAAGAGGATGAGGAGAGTTGAGTTTCATTTTTCAAAATGAATATATGGGAACTAAGTAATCCCAATAGTAAATGTTTTTACATTTAAAATGAGAGGAAACTCTTATTTCCAAATGAGTTTTGAGGAAGTTTTGAGCAATATCTCTTTTAAGAGAACCTTTTAAGTAATAATCTCAAAGTTTGAGGATGAGAAAATGTTTTTAAACATTTGAGCACGAGTTATATTATTGGGAGTAGTATTGAGGACCGATATGGGGATGTGTTCAGACAACTCAAAGTCCTCATAAACTATGTATGCCAACATGGGTAAAGGGTTATACTTTTTAGATTATTCCTTATTGCTTTTTAGTAAATATTAGTGGATCCACTTAGTTGAGGATGTCTTATACTCCGGCATGGTATATGACAGTTTTGGCAGCGTGGGAGAGACATTGTATCATCACATAGCTCATAGTTATGATTTTCGGTTAGAGAATCTCCCAAATAAGAGTAAAGAATTATTATTTTATTTTTAAATACATTGAGTTGTTATCTACTGTTTTTAAACACTTTATATAAACTGCATCCTTATTGTTATTTTATATTGTATTGAGTTGAGTATCCATGAGTTGATGTTGAGTTTAGTTGAGATGAGGTGAGTATGTTTTATTCTTTCCAAGTTTAAGCTTTTATGTTATGTTCAGTGTTCCCCTTACATGCTCGTACATTCAATGTACTGATGTCATTTGGCCTGCATCGTTTCATGATGATGATACAGGAGATCAGGGTCATTGATAGGCACTTCGCTGATACCACTTGCAGTTCGAGTTAGCTTTGGTGAGACTCCTTGTTTTCGGAGGATTACATTTATATCTTTCAGTTTTGTTAGGATGTTGTGGGTCTTGTCCAGACATCCATCATAGTTATTAGAGGCTTCATAGATAGATAGTAGTGTTTTGAAGAGTCTTCTCCATTTCTTTTGTTAAATGTTTTAAGGACTTGAATTGCCTATTTCTGGCTAGTTGAATATTCTATTATATTCCGAGTTATTTATTTGAGACATTTGAGTCAAAGGTTTACATTTTAGTTCATCTTATGTTGAGTAAGTCTTCCGGTGAGAGCTGAGCTAGACCATGGTTTGCTTGGGGTCAACAATGGTTCTCGAGTGCCGCCCACGTCCAGGGTGTAGTCTCGGGTGTGAAAAACTTGTTATCAGAGCACAGAGTTCAAGAGTCCTAGGGTGTCTATCAAGCCTTTTCTGTAGAGTTCTAGTTATCGATGTGAAGCTCGCCACATCTATAATTAGGAGGCTACAAAATTTAGGAAATATCTCACTTCTTTCATACTCTTTCATGCGATAGAGTTCAAATCTATAAAAGTTTCTTTCTTATTTGTGCTTGCACGTATATTTTAGATTATGCCTCCACGAAGAGCTTTTCGAGGTCATCCTGCTAGGAAGAATGTTTATCCTCTGGATCAAGGGGTCCCCAATGCACCAGAAGTGCAACCCTAAGGAGAGGTCACTAACGTTGAGTTCTGGGATGCTATCCGGATGTTGAGTCAAGTTGTGTCCAATCAAGCTGGGCAACAAAGAGGGAATCGACAGGATGTGGCTGATACATCCAGGATCCGTGAGTTCTTAAGGATTAATCCTCCAGACTTCACCAGTGTCACTGAGGATCTGGAAAACTTTGTAGAGGAGCTGCAAAAGGTGTTTGAGGTTATGCATGTCGCTGATGCTGAGCGTGTGGAACTAGATGCATACCAACTGAAGGGTGTTGCTAGAGTCTAGTATGACCAATGGAAAAAGAGTAGAGCTGAAGGGCCACTAATTGTGAGTTGGGTTGTGTTCGAAGAGGCCTTCAAGAGACGTTTCTTTCCCCGTGAGCTGAGAGAGGCAAACGTAAGAGAATTCCTCACTCTTAAGAAGGAATCCATGAGTGTGCATGGGTACAGCCTCAAGTTCACTCAACTATCCCGCTATGCTCCAGAGATAGTTGCTGACATGAGGAGCAAGATAAGTCTATTTGTATCTGAGTTGTCTCGCTTGTCAAGTAAGGAGGGAAAGGTAGCTATGCTGATAGGAGACATGGACATAGAAAGGCTTATGATCCATGTGCAACATGTTGAGGAAGATAAGCTGAGATATAGAGAAGAGTTCCAAAACAAGAAGGCTAAGAAAACATGAAATGAGTCCACGCAGTAGAAGAGTAATGCAAACCGGTCATCTTTTCAGCAAAAGCCAAATGGACGTGCTCCATCGTCTGCTAGTGCACATGCACCAAGGAACAGAGGTGAGTTTAAGAATCAGAATTCTCAGAACTTCAGAGCTAGACCTGCACAATCTAAGGGTAGTGTGGCACAAGGAGGTAATTGTACTCCTGCATGTGCTAAGTGTGGTAGGAACCACCTAGGAACGTGTCGTGATGGCTCCACTGGTTGCTTCAAGTCCGTTCATAATGGTCACTTCATGAGAGAGTGCCCTAAAAACATGCAGGGTAGTGGTAATGAAGGCAATAGAGCCCAATCTTCTTCAGTGGCTCCACCAGACATGGCTACACCTAGAGAAGCTACTTCAGGGACAGGCGGAGGAGCATACTGTCTGTATGACATCACCAGTCTTTAAGAACAACAGAATTCGCAAGATGTTGTTACTGGTATGATCAAAGTCATTACTTTTGATGTTTATGCTTTACTTGATCCTGGTGCGAGTCTATCTTTTATGACTCCATATATTTCTATAAGGTTTGATATTATTCCCAAACAACTTCTTGAGCCCTTCAGTGTTTCGACATCTGTTGGTGAGTCTATTCTAGCTTAGAGAGTTTATCGTGATTGTACCATTTTTGTCAATCACAAGGACACCATGGCTGACTTAGTCGAGTTAGATATGGTGGACTTTGATGTTATTTTAGGTATGGACTGGCTTCATCCCTGTTATGCCTCAGTTGATTGTAGAACTCGAGTAGTTAAGTTCCAGTTTCCTAATGAGCCAGTTATTGAGTGGAAGAGTAGTTCATCAGCGCCTAAGGGTCGTTTTATTTCGTAACTTAAGGCCAGAAAATTAGTTTCCAAGGGGTGCATCTATCACTTAGTCTGAGTTAATCACTCTAGTGTTGAGACACCGCATATTCAGTCAGTTCCAGTTGTGAGTGAGTTTCCAGAGGTCTTTCCAGATGATCTTCCCGGAGTCCCTCTTGAGAGAGAAAAAGACTTCGGTATAGATATCCTTCCCGAGACTTGACATATCTCTATTTTGCCATATAGAATAGCTCCCGTTTAGTTCAAAGAGTTAAAAGAGCAGTTAAAAGACCTTCTTGATAAAGGTTTCATTCAATCAAGTGTCTCACCTTTGGGAGCTACGGTCTTATTTGTAAGGAAGAAAGATGGTCCTCTTAGGATGTGTATTGATTACCGCCAATTGAACAAGGTTACCATAAAGAATAAGTATCCCCTTCCGAGAATTGATGATCTATTTGATCAAATTTAGGGTGCCACCTATAATTCTAACATAGACCTCATATCTGGCTATCATCAGTTGAGAGTAAGGGAAAGTGATATTCAAAAAACTGCATTCAGGACTCGTTATCGTCATTTTGAGTTTCTAGTCATGTCCTTTGGTTTGACTAATGGTCATGCAACGTTCATGGACCTTATGAACAGAGTGTTTAATATTTATCGTGATATGTTCATTATCGTATTCATTAACGACATTATGATTTATTCGAGGAATGAGGAGGATCATGCTAGTCATCTCAGAGTAGTTCTCCAAATTCTCAGAGATAGAGAGTTGTATGCCAAATTTTCTATGTGTGAGTTTTGGCTTGAGTCAATGGCGTTCTTAGGCCACATTGTTTTTGGTTATGGGATTCTAGTTGACACTCATAAGATTGAGGCAGTGCAAAACTGGCTCAGACCCACATCTCCAACTGATATTAGGAGTTTCTTGGGATTGGCTGGTTATTATAGAAGGTTTGTCGAGGGGTTTTCATATATTTCATACCCGTTGACATAGAAGATAGCGACCTTTCAATGGTCTGAAGCTTGTAATAAGAGCTTTTAGGAATTGAAAATACGGTTGACTACTCCCCTAGTGTTGACCTTACTGGAGGGTACACAAGCCTTTATTGTGTATTGTGATGTGTCCAGAGTGGGACTAGGTTGTGTATTGATGCAGAATGGCAAAGTTATAGCTTATGCATCCAGACAACTTAAGATTCACGAGAAGAATGACCCAACCCATGATCTAGAGTTGGCTGTTGTAGTGTTTGCTTTGAAAATATGGTGTCACTATCTCTATGGTGTTCATGTGGATGTGTTCACCGATCACAAGAGTCTTCAGTATTTATTCAGTCAGAAAGAGCTTAATTTTAGATAGAGGAGGTGGTTGGAGTTATTCAAGGATTATGACATGAGTATTCTCTATCACCCAGGTAAGGCTAATGTTGTTGCTGATATTTTTAACAGGTTGTCTATGGGTAGTACTTCCCATGTTGAAGATGGCAAGAAATAGTTTGCCAAAGACGTGCATAAACTTGCACGATTGAGAGTCCGGTCAATGGATTCCAATGAAGGAGGATTAGTGCTAATGAATGGGGCTGAATCATCACTAGTGTCCGAAGTGAAAGAGAAACAAGACCAAGACCCTGTTTTGTTTGAATTGAAGGTAAATGTTCATAAGCAAAAAGTTATGGCTTTTGAACAAGGGGGAGATGGTGTATTGAGGTATCAAGGTAGATTGTGTGTACCAAAGGTGGATGAAATCCAAGAGAAAATCATGGAGGAAGCTCATAGCTCAAGATACTCTATCCATCTTGGTTCCACAAAGATGTATCGTGACTTGAGAGAAGTATATTGGTGGAGTAGCATGAAGAGGTGTATTGCAGAATTCATTGCTAAGTGCTCAAATTGCCAACAAGTCAAGGTAGAGCAACAGAGGCCCGGTGGTATGGCTCAGAACATAGATCTTCCAGAATAGAAATAGGAGATGATCAATATGAATTTCATTACTGGTTTACCGCTGTCTCGCAGGCAGCATGAGTCGATTTGGGTGATTGTAGATCGGATGACTAAATCTGCCCGTTTCATACGGGTAAAGACTACCTATTCAGCAGAAGATTATGCCGGATTATATATTCAAGAGGGAGTCAGACATAATGGAGTTCTGATGTCCATCATTTTAGAAAGAGGTGTGCAATTCACTGCACAATTCTGGAAGTCTTTCCAAAAAGGTTTAGGTTCGAAGGTAAATTTGAGTACTACTTTCCATCCTCAGACTGATGGTCAAGCAGAGCACACAATTCATACTTTAGAGGATATGTTGAGGGCGTGTGTGATCGATTTCAAGGGTAATTGGGATGATCACTTACCTCTCATTGAGTTTGCTTACAACAAAAGTCATCACTCTAGCATCCAGATGGCTCTCTATGAGGCTCTTTATGGGAGAAGATGTAGACCTCCTATTGGATGGTTTGAAGTTGGTGAAGTTGGGTTGATAGGACTAGACTAAGTTCATTAAGCTATGGAGGAAGTGAAGATCATTCAAGAAAGGTTGAAAACAACTCAAAGTCATCAGAAATCATATAACGATGTTAGGAGAAGAGACTTAGAGTTTGAGGTGGATGATCGGGTTTATTAGAAGGTTTCACCCATATGAAGGGTGTTATGAGGTTTGGTAAGAAGGAGAAGCTTAGTCCCCGATATATTGGTCCTTACAGGATATCCAAGCGGATTGGAAATGTAGCCTATGAGTTGGAGTTACCGCCAGAGTTAGTAGCAGTCCATCCGGTATTCCACATTTAAATGTTGAAGAACTGTATGGGCGATTCTTCACTTATAATACCTACTAAAAATATTGGTATTAAGGACAACCTATCTTATGAGGATATCCCCGTTGAGATACTGGATCGTCAGGTTCGCAAGTTGAGAACCAAGGAGGTAGCGTCAGTGACGGTCTTATAGAGGAATCAATTTATCGAGGAACCTAATTGGGAGGCTGAGGAGGATATGAAGAAGAGATACCCACATCTCTTTTCTTCAAGAGAAATTCCAGGCAAAGGTAATGACTTTTTGTAAAACACTCTTCAAATTGATACGCTATGTTGTGTTAAATTGCATGTTGGGTGTTTGAGCTGGGTGTTAGATGTTGCCACCCTTAGTTCTATTTAGAGTGATCTCATTTGAGGACGAATGTTCCAAGGGGGGAGATATTGTAACACCTCGGTCATAGAAAGAACTAATTTTAGAAAGAACCAATTTTGAAAGGGCTAAATTGAGAATTTTGCAAGTTACCCTTTAATTGTGAGTTTTGGGTCAACTTCAAACGACTATAACTTTCAGTACAGGTTGAGTTAGGTGACCCATAAGGTATCAAATAAAATATCATTTAGACCTCTTCCCAATGGCACCGAGTTTGCTAAATTCCGAGTTCGGATGAAGGAGATATGCCAGTGTGAGTTCAACCTATCCAATTAAGGAAATTCATCAGAATTAAGGAATGGTATTTTGGTCATTTCATTACCCCACTAACCTAACTCATTTTTAGTAATATTATTGAGGTCTAAACTGAATTTGATCAGTTTTCACAATTCCTAAACGCGCTTAGGTTTTTAGAGAGAAGTTCAAGAGGAGAAAGAAAGGAGAAGTTTGAGCATTCGTCAAGATTCTTGCGATCGTTGAGGAGTTTCGCTACAGATTCAATCCTTTCGAGGTATGTAAGTTCTTATAGTGTTGGGTTCGTTCACCCACAAGCCAATAATATGATTTTTATCCATATTTTTGTTCTTGAGGTTGAATGATTTGAGTTCTTGAGGTTTTATGCTTCGTTCTTAATAATGAAGTTCTTGTTGAGTTCTTTAGGTGAGAATTGCGAATGAGTGTTGTTCTTGGTGGGTTTTGACTTGCCTACATTTCCCCAAATGTAGGATCCGACCTTACAGATTTACACTTCTGTGGCTAGGGATCTCATATAGAATATTGAAGATTGATGAGGCCTCGTCACCCGACGATCGAGCTTGATTTCATTTTATCCTTACTTTTAGTTTTTGAACTTGATGTACGGGCTACGCCCCGATCAATCATATGTACTAGATGGCTTTTGAGATGATGTTTAGACTTCCGCTTTTCTCTATAAAAAATTTATGTGTTGAAACTGTCTTTTAAATCTTTGATAATCTATTATCTTGTATGATGCATTCTAAGTGGCTTGTATGGGTTCTTTCGGGGTCTTATACGCAATGTTACGCCTAGGGGCTACCCTGGGTCGTGACACCGAGGCTACCCCTAGACGTAACACGGGACCTAGGATCATGAGTGACCCCAAGTTAACCCTGAGTCTGTCATATCACAAGCATACCGAATAGATAACAAAGATAAGTGGAAGCATAACTAATAAATTAGTCCAAAACTAAGGACTCCAAACCTTTAATAATTCTGAACATGTCAACGGGACGCAACCCCAAACAACTATACTGACTCTATGTTTGAAAGCCTCTACTACTGGTGAGCTACTGGGACAAGTTCCCAGCTAACTCTAAAAATATTAAAAATAAACTAACCAAACCAAGCATAAAGAAACGTCCTCAAACTATGAGGACTCACAACTGAAGTTGTTAAATATAGGCTGTAAATTGAACTAAGCGTGAGCTGGATGCAGAGTGCCTGAACCTACATCAAAAAATGATATAGTGCAAAGTATTCGTCAGTACTTGCAATGTATTGAGCATGCAAGATATAGATACTCAGAAAAACAATGATATAACTTAGCAATATAATGAGCATGGAAATAGACTGTACTGAAGTGTTAGTCAAAAGTTAAGCTAAATGCAATGACCAAGTAATAATCATGTAGCTAATATGCTAAACTGAATACTGAAATTAATACTGATAACATGGTCAATGCAATGCAAGTATGACTGTGATAGCTACTATTAACCAACATAAACCACTTGAGCTAAAGGTGGAGTCCGATGTATACGCCCCATTGAGAGGACCAAATATACATTGCCAGAGGTATAGAGGCATGACTGTGGCATGATCACTAAAACTGGTGCCCAATAGAGGGGACTTTTGAACCTACATTGGCATGTAGTTCTGGGACTGTGAGGGTACGCTGAATCCTAGTCCAACTGGATGCTAAGTCTACTCCTAACTGAATGATAATCTAAAATGAACTGAAGTACTGAGTAACTCAAAATACTGACATGATATCTGGGAATGCACATAAATATACTGAAAGGTATGACATTCAAATTCTAAAGCATGATCTTATGACTGATCTGTCTAGCAAGCATAATTCATGAGTACTGATGATTAATGTAAGATAGGGTTCTGAATTCGATACATGGAACTATGCAAACTTTCCAAGAAACATACTATTTTGATTATGGAAACTATAGCAGCTAGAACACAACAAATCTCCAAGGTTTTAGAAACCCTAAGTCTAAATAAGCTATGAAGAATCAAAGAACTGACTGAACTCTAGGGACCTAATGGGTGAAAGGAACACACTAGTAAAATCCCACATACCTAGTGATGAAATCTACAGAGAAATCCTTTGGATTTTGGGGATGAACTTGAAGAAGACCTTTGCTTGTTCCTATGAGAAATTGTTGACTTTTACTCTTCTTTTCGTTCTAATCTGGGTGATTTTCGGAGAATGAGGGTTCTAGGTAGGTTCCGACTAGATTATTAGTCTTAGATAGAGTAAAACGATGTAGTTTAAGCATTCAACGATGTACTTTAAGTACGAAATGCATAGGGAAAAAGACCAATGCGACCTTGAATTAAATGCTGACGAAGTGGCTTCAAGACAGGCTTCACGCCGTCTAGGGCACCACGGCCCATCAAGTGGGTCGTGAAGATGCTCTGCCCTACAGGGGTTCACTATTTTGAGCATAAGTTTTTACTCCAAGCTTGGAATTAGGCAAACTCAAAGGAGTTGAAAACAACATTCAAAGATCTTTAATTTGATAGGCCATGGGATACCTAATTCAATTTGTGTTGAGAGATATGATCGTTTGAAGTTGAGCCTAAACTCTAAGTATGACAAGTCTCCCTCATGGATGACTTCACAGTCCGTGTGGAGCTTCACGAATCATTTAGACGTTTGTGGTCCTTAACCAGTGACTTTAGGGGTGTAACCTCACTTAAAAGTTGACGAAGTGACTTCAAGACAGGGTTCACGGGCCGTTTAGAGCACCACGGCCCGTCAAGTGGGTGGTGAAGATGCTCTGCCCTACTGGGCTTCACTAAAACGAGCACAACTTTTTACTTCAAGCTCGGAATTAGGAAAACTTGGCGGCGTTGGAAAAAGGACTCAAAGATCTTTAATTTGATAGGTCTTGGGCCACCAAATTCATTTTGTGCTAAAATATGTGATCATTTGAAGTTGCCCCAACACTCAAGACTTGACTTGGGTGCAACCTCTTTGACTAGGTTACTTGTACGAACCTTTATACGGGCCGTACAAGTCACCATGGAACGTCTAGGTGACCCCTCCCACGACAGTCTGGGATGGTCACTCACGACATCCTTAACGGACCGTAGTCCCCTACACAGACCGGCTAGGATGCTTTGAAGGGTCCATGGTCCATTTTAGATTCCTGGACACCCAAATTTCCTCTTTTACCCCTTTCTCGAAGTCTGAGGTGTTACAATATCTCCGCCTTGGGATCATCTGTCCTCGAATGAAGACTAAAAAAGTTAAGTATTGAGGGAAAGAGCTATAATCCCTACTACTGAGTACTAGAAATAGATATCTAACTGAACTGAGTTTCATGAACATGCAAATATGCTGAAATGCAAGGATAACTAAAGGAATAAGATATCGATACTAAATTACACAAGAGTAAACTGAGAGACTGGAGATGAACTATTACCTCAAGCTGAAACAGAATCGAAGGAAAGAGGTGATGATACTTAGCCATCATGGCTGCTTCTGCTTCCCAAGTAGCTCCCTCTATGGACTGACTCCTCTACAAAACCTTTACTGAAGCGACCTTCTTATTTCTCAACCTACGAACCTGACGGTCAAGAATCTCAACTGGAACCTCTTCATAGGTGAGACTATCCTTCAAAGCCACACTCCCTAGAGGTACTACTGATGTCGGATCACCCACACACTTTTTCAACAAGAAAATGTGATAGACTTGATGAACCGTTGCTAGTTCTGCTGGAAACTCTAACTCATAAGCCAAATTACCAAACCTTTTCAGTATTCTGTAACGACCTACATACCAGCGACTAAGCTTCACTTTCTTGCCCAACCATCCATTTTAAACTCTAAGTCCTTTCTCCTCACATCTGCATAGGACTTCTTGTAACTCTGAGTTGTCTTTAGTCTATCTATGATGAGGTAAACTTTCTCCATAGCCTCATGAACCGAATCTGACCCAATCAAGGTTGCTTCATCTACTTCGAACCAACCAACCAGAGACCTGCATCTATGCCCATACAGTGCCTCATAAGGGGCCATCTGAATACTAAGAAAGTTGTTATTATAACTCAATGAGAGGTAGGTGATCATCCCAACTTCCCCAGAAATCGATCATGCAATCTCTCAACATGTCTTCTAAGGTCTGAATGGTACTCTCTGCTTGACCATCCGACTCTAGATGAAATATTGTACTGAGATTTACTTGAGTACCAAGACCTTTCTGAAACGATTTCAAAAAATGAGAGCTAAAATGATGAACCCCTATCTGAGATGATAGACAAGGGAACCCCATGCAACTTGACTAAGCGACCCTGGTTACGAAGCACACCATCTCCCCCTTGGGAGAAAACCTCTAATCTCTGCTGATGAACTGTACCTTTCAACTGAAGTAATATAGGATCACTATCCTGTTTTTCCTTAACCACTGCTACCAATGAAGATTCTGACCCATTCTGAGCTATCACACCATGATCTGATGTGTCCATAAGGCAAACTCCTAAGTGATAAAGCCGGTGAACATGTTTGGCTAGTTCTTACTTCTCTTCCTCAACATGTGCTACACTACCCATGGATAGTCTATTGAGGGCGTCAGCTACTACATTGGCCTTACCCGGACGGTGAAGCACCTACATGTCATAGTCTTTGAGGAGTTTGTCATGACCCAGGGGTACCCCCTAGATGTAGCATGGTGTATAGAACACCGAAGTATCCATACAAGCCACTTAGCTCTCATAACATAAGAAATAGAACAATTAGAGTAAAATAATAGTCCAAGTTAAAAACATTTTATAAAAGATAAGCGGAAATCTAAAACACTTGTCTCATCATAGCCATCTAATAAAATAGAATGAAATTGAGCCTAGCCCATACATCATGTCCAAAAGTGAAATACAAAATAAAGAACTAAAACAATGAAAGTCAATCCTCGAAGCATGAGGACTCACCAAAGCTCATAAATCTCGAACTCAACCATTAGCCACGAAACTCAGAAACCTGACTGCGGACCCTAAATTTGGGGAAATGTAGGCAAAAATATGCGTTAGTACAAAACAATGTACCAAGTATGATAGCTGTAACACCCCGTATCCTAGACAGACCAGATAACAGATTTGAGAAGCTGCAGGTGCCACCTACAGGAACCACCTACGGACCGTAGGGTGACCCACGATCCGTCCTGGTGGTCCGTGGTTCACCACCTGGAGCCCCTCCCAGAAAAGCCCAAAAAATTATTCTAAGTCCAGACCTACGCTAGGACCTACAGACCGTAGGTCAGACCACGGTCCGTGGTCTAGGGCCATAGGTGGAACCCCAGATTTTAACTCCCAGAAGTCTAAAAATTCAGCTAAGGCACGACCCACGACCAGGACCTACGTACCGTCGGTCAGACCACGGTCTGTGGTCTAGGTCTGCGGATCGTGGCCTTCAGGTCCTAGCCCCAGCAGCCAGTCGACGGACGACCAGCATGGACCGTCGGTCCATTCACGGTCCATCGGTTAGTCAGACAGCAGTTAAGTCAGGGGTCTTTTGGTCTTTTCCTTAGGCGTTGGGCCCCTAAACTACATCATTTGACCCCTAAACTACATAGTTTTTGTCAGTTTAAGCCTAGTAACATAATTAGAACTTACCCTAGTCAATTCATTCTCCAAAATTTAGCAAACTCAGAGCAAAAAGAGGAGAAATAGTGGACTAGCCCTAGTGCAAGAACACAGCAAGGTTTCTTCAGTTCCAGCCCCAAAATCGAAAGATATATCCGTGGAATTCATCACAAGGTATGTGGGATTTCACTAGTGGTTTTTTTCGCCCATTAGATCGCTAGAATTCCGTCAGAATCTTGATTCCCTTGATATTCTCTAAACCTAGGGTTTCTTGAATGTTAGAAATTGTTGGGTTTTAGCTGTTAGATTAATCCAAATCAGATTATCATGTTGTTTCTCTATTTCTTGCATGAAATTCAGAACCCTAGCTATGTAGTTCCTTTTGTTCATGAATTACACATGCTAGGGCGGCTATTTCAGTTATATACATGCTTCAGTTTACGAATGTCATATTACCAGATATAATTGTTGCATTCTCAGAGTTTGCTTGTCAGAACATCGAGCTATCCATATTTTACAGAATTCAGTCATAATCTGTTACATACATATTCAGTTGGGAGTAGACTTAACACCGAGTTGGACTAGGGTTCAGCGTACCCGTATAGTCCCAAAACTAGGTGCCTCTGTAGGTTGTAAGTCCCCTCTATGGGCATCATTTTAGTGATCACACCAGTCATGCCTTTATACCTCTGGCAGGGTATATTGGGTCCTCTCGATGGGGCGTATACATCGGACTCCACATTTATCTCATGTGGTTTTATGTCGGTTATTAGTAGCTCCCACAGTACAGTCAGCTTCTAGTGCATTGACCAGGTTATCAGTTACAGTTCAGTATTCAGACTCAGCATATCATGTACTTGGTCATTGCATTTTGTTAGCTCAGTATTCAGTATTTCTCAGTATTTACATGCAGTTCAGATTATATCATTTCGAAGTTATATTCTTTGTTCAATTATGTATATTGTTCAGCTTTATTCTATCCTGCATGCTCAGTACCTTTCAAGTACTGATGCATAATGTGTGCTACATCTTCTCGTGATGTAGGTTCAGGTTCTCATCTTCCAGATCACGCATAGATTGGTTCCCGATCTTCAGCTCAACAATATTAGTGGTGTGTCCTCATTCTCCGAGGACGACATACATGGTTCCTTTGCTTTTAGTCTTAGTTTCAGTTTTTGCTAGATTTAGCTGGGGCATGTCCTAATATTTCTAGTCAGTTAGAGGCTTTATTTCAGACATAGTTAGAATCAGCTTTAATATTTGAGTTTGACATTTCAGTTGTTGTTAAACTCTCCACATATATATATTCAGATGTAGTATGGGTATTCTCCATCATTTTAGATTTATGTTATGATTAGCTTCCGCACAGTGTTTATTGATTCAGTTCTCTTTAAGTATGCTTATGTTATGCCAGCAGGGTTAGCTTGGGGTCACTCGTGATCCTAGGTTCCGTGTCCTCATCCAGGGGTAGCTTCGGGGCATGACAAACATGATATCAGAGCCTTAGGTGTAAGTGTCCTAGGATGTCTGAAAATCTACACTAAGTAGAGTCTTTTTCATGGGTGTGAACTGCACCACATCTAATAAGAGGGAGGCTATGAAGTGTTTTAGGAAAACTTCACTTTCTTTGATACTCTTATCATGCGTAAGGTATGATCTTCTCTCTAACTCACCATTATGCTTTTTAGATTATGCCTCCTCGTAGAGCTAACGTAAGGAATGCTAACGCAGCTCCTCCATTCCCAGATCAGGAAGTTTTGAATGCAGAATTTTGGAATGCTATCTAACTTTTGGCTCAGAGTGTGACTAACTAGAACAACCAGTACGTTCCAGCTCCTGCAAATGCTAATGTTAGGTCAGCTGCAGCTAGAGTTAGTGATATTGTTAGGATGAATACGCCTGAGTTCTTAGGATCGTAGATTGGTGAGGATCCCAAAAAAACATCATAGATGAGGTCAAGAAGATCTTTGGAGTGATGCAAGTGACAGGTAATGATAGGGTAGAGTTGGCATCCTATCAGGGATACATATGCAGCTCCTATCACTTGGGAATGCTTTAGTGAGACTTTTCTAGACAGGTTTTTCCCAAGAGAGTTGAGGGAGGCAAGAGCTCAGGAGTTCATTAATTTGAGACAACGTAACATGACAGTCCAAGAGTACGGACTCAAGTTCACCCAACTCTCCAGGTATGCTTCTCACATGGTTGCCGATTCCAGGGCTCAAATGAACGTTTCTGTATGGAGTGTCAGACTTAATGAAAACAGAGTGCAGAAATGTTATGTTGCTGGAAAATATGAAGATCTCTAGGCTTATGACCCATGCTCAACAGGTTGAAGGAGATAAGCTTAAGAAAGTAGCTAAGGACAACAAGAAAGCTATAATAGGTAACTATGAGTAATCTCAACAGAAATAGCGTAGTGGAAATCGCTCTTAGTTTCAGCAAAAATCTTCAGCTCCGGCACCTTTATCAGCTAGTGTTCCATCCTCCAGGTTCTGACAGGATCAGAAAGGTAGGGCATCAGGTTCTAAGTCTCAGGAGAGTGTTTCAGGTACTAGAACCTATCCAACTTGTCCTAAGTGTGGTAAGAACCATCTTGGCGAGTGTCTTGCAAGAAAGGAAGGATGTTTTGGGTGTGGTCAGTCTGGTCACAGGTTAAGAGATTGTCTTTATTCTAAACAGGGTCAAGGAGGTAATAATGGCAGAGCTCAGTCCACAACTTCAGCAGCACCAGTTGGTCGCCCGACTCAGCAGGGTAACTAATCTGGTACAGGTGGCGGTCAGTGCCAAAACAGGTTGTATGCTCTTCAGGCTCGCCAGGATCAGGAAGATTCTCCTGATGTGGTTATTGGTACGTTACGAGTTTTTAACTTAGATGTTTATGCTTTTTTAGATCCAGGGGATACTCTTTCCTTTGTAACTCCTTATATTGCAATCAAATTCGATGTTAGTCAAGAAACTCTCTCAGAACCCTTCTAAGTCTCTACTCCAGTTGGTGACCCAGTTATAGCTAGACGGGTATACAGAAATTGCCATGTCACAGTCTCTAAGAAAGTCACCTCATCAGATCTTGTAAATTTAGAAATGGTAAACTTCGATATCATTCTAGGCATGGATTTGTTACATTCCTGTTATGCCTCAGTCGATTGTAGAACAAAGATTGTTCATTTTCAGTTTCCAGGCGAACCAATCTTAGAATGGAAGGGCAGTAGCTTAGCGCCTATGGGTCGATTCATTTCTTACCTTAAGGCCAGAAAGATGATCTCTAAGAGTTATCTCTATCATCTAGTTCGAGTTAAGGATTCGAGCTCCGAAACCCCAACTCTTGAGTCAGTTACAGTAGTTAATGAGTTCCTAGAAGTGTTTCCATAAGATCTTCCTGGAGTTACTCCCAAAAGGGAAATCGACTTCGGAATTGATCTCCTTCCAGATACCCAACCTATTTATATTCCTCCTTACAGAATGGCTGTAGCTGAGCTTAAGGTATTGAAAGAGCAGTTGAAAGACCTTCTAGATAAGGGCTTCATCAGACCTAGTATTTCTCCATGGGGTGCACCAGTGTTGTTTGTGAAAAAGAAAGATGATTCTCTCAGGATGTGCATTGACTATCGGCAGTTGAACAAAGTCACAATCAAGAATAAGTATCCCATCCC